>PVHX01008435.1:0-83633 GCA_004024805.1 Geosciurus inauris | reverse complement strand
CTCTTTAGCCCATTTATTGATTGGGTTATTTGTTTTTTTGGTGTTAAGTTTTTTGAGTTCTTTGTATATCCTGGAGATCAGTGCTCTATCTGATGTGCGTGTGGCAAAAATTTGCTCCCAGAATGTAGGATCTCTGTTCACCTCATTGATAGTTTCTTTTGCTGAGAAGAAGCTTTTTAATTTAAGTCCGTCCCATTTATTGATTCTTGCTTTTATTTCTTGTGCTATAGGGGTCTTGTTAAGAAATTCGGAGCCTAATCCCATGTGGTGGAGATTTGGGCCTACTTTCTCCTCAATTAGACGCAGGGTCTCTGGTCTAATTCCTAAATCTTTGTGTTGTTGTCTTCTTCTTCTTCTTCTCCTTTTTTTTTTTTGGTACCAGGGATTGAATTCAGGGGTACTTGACCACTGAGCCACATCCCCAGCCCTGTTTTGTGTTTTATGTAGAGACAGGATCTCACTGAGTTGCTTAGTGTCTCAACATTGCTGAGGCTGGCTTTTTTTTTTTTTTTTAATATTTTTTAGTGTCAATGGATCTTTATTTATTTGTATGTGGTGCTGAGAATCGAACCCAGTCCTCACGCATGCTAGGCAAGCGCTGTACCACTGAGCCACAACCCCAGCCCCTGAGGCTGGCTTTGAACTCGTGATTCTCCTATCTCAGCCTCCCAAAGTGCTGAGATTACAGGCGTGCGCCACTGTTCCGAGCCAATCTTTGTCTTTCAGTGGAATATTGTGTCATTTTAATTTAAGGTAATTAAAGATATACTGGGTTTCCACCTACCATCTTACTGTTTTTTTTCTATTTGTCCCACTTGTTACTTGCTAATTTGGATCTTCCTTCTTGCTTTCCCTTGGTTTAATTGAGTTTTATTAATTATTATTATTACTATTATTATTATCATTACTATTATTATGTTTTCTCCCTTTTACTCTTAATGCATTATGTAATTTATATTTTTACTATTATTTTAATAATAACTCTAGACTTCACAACACGCATTCTTGATTTATTACAGTATTGCATAAATTAATATTTTTACCATTTCTGAAACAAGATATCCTTGCTGGCACCCCACTGGAGATCTATATATCCCATTGTGGTATACTTGGGAGTTAGCATAGGTCCTCACCATTGGTGGAAACTGACTCCTGTCTGCTTCTCTCGTCTTTCTGGGTTCAAGAGATAAACATTCTCCTGAAGTCAAGCCATTCCCTTTTTCTTGGAACTCTTCCTACTCCAGAGAGTTGAGTCTTTGGCTTGCATAGCCTAGAAGTCAAAATCACCATATCTTAATCCTCCTTCTAGAAAAGAAAAGAGAAAACTATTTCTTGTCTTTCCATGATCAACCAATAGACAAGAAAACAAGATATGGTTTCTCAATCAAGTTTTCTTACCACACCTACTAATGTTATATTAGGTTTTATGGCCTTAATTTCCATGGAAAATTAATTCTAAGTTAAAAATACTTAGACTTGAGTTACTTCAGGAACCCAATAGACTCAAAATATTATTCTCTATATAATGCCATTCTCCTTGCTTTTATTTAGTTGGAAAAGAAAAAAATTGCAGACACCAATGTTTAAGGCTTATCATGATGATAGGAATATTCAAGTCACTTTGCTTGGGACTTTGCTTCAATATTTTTTTTTTTTTTTTGGTACTGGGGATTGAACTCAGGGGCACCCGACCACTGAGCCACACCCGCAACCCTATTTTGTGTTTTATATAGAGACAGGGTCTCACTGAGTTGCTTAGTGCCTCGCCGTTGCTGAGGCTGGCTTTGAACTCGCAATTCTCCTGTCTCAGTCTCCCTAAATGCTGGGATTACAGGCTTGTGCCACCACACCCGGCTAGGGACTTTGCTTCAACATTAACAACTACAAATGAGGTAAACATTTGTAAACACCAAAGTGCAAGACAAGTTTGTACCTTTGTTTTCTTTGTCAGGACACACATGACCTGGAGATAGAAACCAGTAATAATTTTCAGAGATCTCTTCCCAAGGTACATTGTGAAGTTAAAAATGCAGCTATAAATATACAGATGTAGGTAAAGTTTAATTTAGGAATTACATGTTGGGTGTTGTAGCACTTAGGCCAAAAAACCATGAGGTGGTGGCCTGTGTTAATAAAACATCACAAAGGTCCATTGGGAAAACTTCCAGGGACTAAGTGGTAGTAATTTTGACCTGAACTATAGCAACCACTGCTTTCACTAAAAGTAAGTGCACTGATTCTAAATTTATCTCCTTTGACATTCAACTTTTGATTCCAAGGACTGACCATGTAGTTGAGCCTTCTTACTAGTTCCTGTGCTCATTAGCTTTCATCGGATGGACTAACCCTTCACTCTGAGATTTCAGGCAAACCTTAATTTGAAATGATTGCCTCGAGTACCAGAAACTTTTATAAAATGTACTAAATTGAACTCAAAGTAATATTTTTTTTCCTTCAAAGCCCCTTCCTGATTCCCCAGGCAGAACAATTTTTGGTTGTTTATTTTCTTTGGATCACCATTTTCATGGCTAGTTCAAGAAATACTAAAGAGAAGGCAAAACAATAAGAAGGTGCATTTGTTTGTGTTTATGTAGCATATCATAGGAGCACTTTGTATCCCCAAAATAATTGATAAGTTTGGTCAAAGATCTTCTAAAAATTAGAAATTTGGGCTGAGGAGGTAGCTCAGTGGTTAGAGTGCTTGCCTAGCACGCATAAGGCCCTAGTTTGATCCTCAGCATTACAAAAACAAAACAAAATTGGTTATGATCAAAGAAGCAATTCCACAGCCATAAAATACATTTTTATTTTTAAAAGTATTTTCTTATTTGTTCTAATTAGTTATACATGACAGTAGAATGCATTTTGACACATCATACATAAATGGAGTATAACTTCTCATTCTTCCGATAAAAATATATTTTTAAAATATGCTTTCCCTCATAAGTTATCTTCCACACTTAATCAATCATGAGATGATTATCCAGAATGTGTAATATACAAACCCGTCCTTCTCTCTTTCTCCTTTGCTTGCCAGATTTTTGGTCATTTCACAGCTCTTTAGTATTCTCTCCCTGGGAAAATAAAAGCAAATGTAGCTCAAACTAGTATTTTCAACACAAAGATTTTGTAGAAAGGGTTATAATTATTGGTTAATACATCACTTTTTTAAAGTACATATTCGGTTAGGCTTTCCTAGGCACAGAGAAAAAAATTAAAGAAGTTAAAGAAATTAAAGATTTTGTCCCTGCTCTTAAGACTCTCAATTGGAAAACAAAGTTTGTGTACAGTAAAGTCAAATACTAATGTAGGGCAATATATACATCATCAGGAACAAAGTCTGGTCCTACAACAATACTATACAGGAGAAATTTATAGATAGATAGTGTTTCAGAACAGGAAGAATAGTGTACATTGACAGTCACGGAAATTCCCAAGTAGTGAGACTTGAGCCAGTTATTGAAAAATGAATGGAATTTCAACATGGAAAGAGGAAAAAGGAAAGAAAATTCTGCACCAAGGCAGGGAGCAGAGACCTAAAAGCCTGGAAATCCAGAGACTAGGGCCCATATGTAACTGTGTGTGTGTGTGTGTGTGTGTGTGTGTGTGTGTGTGTGTGTGTGAGAGAGAGAGAGAGAGAGAGACAGACAGACAGACAGACAGACAAAGGATTGAATGCAGGGACACTCTCTCACTGAGCTATATCCCCAGCCCTCTTTATGTATTATTTGTTTACTTATTGAATCTTGAGACATGGTCTCACTAAATTTCCCAGGCTGGTCTCAAACTTATAATACTGCCTTAGTTTTATGAGTAGCTGCGATTACAAGCACGTGCCATTGCACCTGGCTCCATTTGTACCTTTAAATGAAACTTCTCAAGCATGCAAAACATAGAGAATAACATAACATCACAAACTCTTCTGTTCTCCCCATACAGCTTTGTCAAATATTAACTTACTGTCAGATGGGCTTCAGGTCCACTTTTTTCCTAGTAGAGAAACAATAACAATCACACTTTGCTTTCCATGTGCTCTGTCATTATCCTTCTTCAGCAGAAGTATCTACTACCCTGAATGTGGAGTTTATTATCACTATGGATATTTTTAAATATTTATCACACATGGAAACATCTAATATTGCTTTGTGTGTTTAGACTTAATGGTGGCATACTTTATGCATTTTCTGCTACTACTTTTTTTTTTGTATATTGGGGATTGAACCTAGGGGAGCTTTGCCACTGAGCTATATTACAACACCCTCTCCCTTCTGAAATTTTGAGACAAGGTCTCATTAAATCGTTAAGAGCCTTGCTAAATTTCTAAGGCTGATCTCGAATTTGGCAATCCTCCTGCCTCAGACTCCCGAGTTACTGAAATTACGGGCATGAACTACCACACTGGGCTGCTTCTGCTATTTTCTTTCTTCACTCAGTATTATATATATACTAAGTATTATATATATTATTTTTATATATTATATATTATATATATATTTCTCTTTTCACTCAGTATTATATATATATATATTTGGTACCAGGGATTGAACTCAAGGGTACTTGACCACTGAGCCACATCCCCAGCCCTATTTTGTGTTTTATGTAGAGACAGGGTCTCACTGAGTTGCTCAGCACCTCGCCGTTGCTGAGGCTGGCTTTGAACTCACGATTCTCCTATCTCAGCCTCCCAAAGTGCTGGGATTACAGGCGTGCACCATTGTTCCCAGCTTACATATATATATATATATATATTTTTTTTGAGGTTTATACATGTTCTAGTTCCAGTTGTAGTTCTTATTTATTTACTTATTTGCTATGATAAGCATCAAAGCCAAGGTCTTAGGCATGTTGTCTAGTTCATTTATCTTAACTAATATGTGGTATTCCTCTTTTCATACATCAATTTACCTATTTATTCTCAGGTTGATGGAAATTTACATTTGGGGGGTTCTTTTATATTGTAGACAATGCTTTAATAAATATTCCTTTACATGTCTTCGTGTGCATTTAAGGGAGAGTTTAGGGGGAATATATGAAACAAAATTGTTAGATTATAAGACAAAAACACTTTTAGCTTTAATAGGTCTTGCTAAATTGCTTTACAATATGATTGGTTATTCTAAATTATAGACTTCCCAGTCATGTATCAGAGTTTGCAGCTGGGCTTGGTGACACATGCCTGTAATCCCAGCTACTCTAGAGGCGGAGGCAGGAGGATCACAAGTTTAGGCCAGCCTGGGCAACTTAGCAAGATCCTGTCTCAAAATAAAAATTAAAAAGTGGTCAGCGGGGGCTGGGACTGTGGCTCAGTGGTAGAGCGCTTGCCTTGCATGCGTGAGGCACTGGGTTCAATTCTCAGCACCACATATAAATAAATAAAATAAAGATTGATTGACAACTAAAAAATATTTATAAAAAAAAAAAAGTGGTCAGGGATGTACTTTGGTGGTAGAGTGTTTGCAAAGTGTGCACAAGGGCCCCAGATTCAATCACTGGTACTTTTTCTTCAAAAAAGACAAGACAAAAGAAAAAAAGAGTTCCCGTATCTTCCTTACATTTGCATTTCTTATTGTTACACCATAGGCTTGGAACTGCCAGTATGTCCTGGAGTCAACATGTCCTGTGGATTGGCTGGATGTGTAGGTGATAGTCAGGGTTTGGTCTCACCATGAACCAGCCCAACTCAAGCTAAGAGGGGATGACAAATTCCTCTGATAGAAATTAGGGGAGAGCAAAAAAAAAAGAACGGCATACTTGTGAAGGACCAGGTATACTTTATGTACTTTTGCAACCCCCAATATGTAGTACAAGCTGAAACTCAGTAATTGAGGTTCAGTAGGTGTTAAATTTACCGAAACTATAAAACCTGATCTGCTTTTGGCTTTCACTTCTCTAAGCTTCAATTTCCTCCTCTGTAAGTTATGGATGCTAATAATTCAAGGGGCTATTACAGAGATTAGAATGAGATATAAACGTGAAAACATTTATAAACTATAAAAAGCAATGTAAATTAAGTTACAAAAGAAAACTCCTTCTGTTTTATGATTTCTTAGGTACGACCAGATAACATTTTGGTGGTTGAAAAGCATTGCCAGGTTTCTTGCTGGTATTCTTCTTGTAACCCTAATACATTCTGGAGTCCCCCATACTTCAAACTCTGCTCTCGGTCACAAATAAAGATAAATAGCAATAGAAAACAAAACAAAACTATTTCGATTTTTACTTGCAACTCTCAAAGAACACCAGAGAAACACATTTTTTTCCATGCAGAGTCGCACTTGAATTCTACTCTGTTCTTTCTAGTTCTCACACATAAACCCACACGCTCCTTCTGTACTACCCAGCTTACGACTTGTTTATTTTCCCCAATGTTTTAAAGATTGACTTAGACCCTCTCCTACTAACTTATTCCCTTCTCTTATTTCTTTGCTCAGATATCCATCATCCATTCCCTACATTACATATTACAAAATATCATTTGGGAAATGCTTGCCTATGGGAAAGAATGAATATGTATACCTTAATATTTCATTCTATAACATTCATTTTTTGTCATAGAATGCATTCATTTTTGTCTTTTTTGATGGTGCTGGGGATTGAACTCAGGGCTTCATCATTTGTACTTGGAATATTTAAAATATGAGGTATTTTTCTGTTCCTTTCAGTTGGCCCTTGTTTAAAAAAATAAAAAATTAAAAGTTGCTCACCATGACCCTACCTACACCCTCAGGCCTCACTCAGAGGTTGTGATTCCATCTATGGTCCTTACTCATATGACTAAAATTTATCCTCCTGCACTTTTTCTCTGAATCTGTCACTCTCCTTGCAATAGTTCTTGAATGCCTTCCCATCTCCTCCAACTCCACATGCCTGAATGTGAACTTTCATTTGTTCCCAATTCAGCTTCCTCTCAGGACTTCCATCTTACATGGTTGGCATTTTAGAAGCACATTCATTGGCCAGAAGTAGTATTGTCAGAAGGGGAAGAGAGAGGGGCTGGGAGACTAATTAAGAGGCTCACACCACCAAGTAGAAAACAGATGGCATTCTGATTTGCAGATATGGTATTTTGGGTTTATGTGGAATAACAGGAGAAAACTCTCCTTAGGTGAGAGGATACATAAACCCTAAATATTGGCCTCAGTGATGTAAGAATATTATACTTTAAGGCATTATGATTTCATAGAAAAGTTCCCATTGAGACAGATGTAGGCTGCCTGTGCACGGCTCCATGCATGTGCTTAGAAAGGACTGTTCACAAGTTTCATATAAGAGCTTATCCATTTGTAGGTAAAATACAAAGTAGCAAGAGAATTTTCATGAGTGTCCTTCCTTTTGTCCCTTTTATCATGGGAACAATTATTCTTCCAATGTGTGTTAAAACTATTCTCATGGTATCAGATGCTTGGCTGAGAAAGTTCATACTACCAGAGGAGTCCCAATTTAACATGTAAACTATCTTTAAGAAAGCAGAGGATTAATCCCAGGCTGAAGGTCTGGTTCTAATACAGAGGCATGCTTTCATCCAGATGGGCTTTGCCATGAGCTCAGACCCAGCAAGTGAATCAGTTTCCTAGGGCAGAGATCTTCAGTTTTGAGATCTACCTAGCACTATGATTAAGGGTTATAAAATCATCCAAAAATGTATGGCATGGTATTTGAATTACATTTGTTTCTAGCTTTTGCCTGTTTTGATCAAGAAAATGCCAACCCAGGTCTAAACTGAATGAGTGAATTATTTCTAGATCTACGAGCAGCTTGCTTTACCTTCACTGCAGGTTTTATGTGTGTGCCTGGCAGGAGGCAGGGTCCTCCTGAGAACTAAATAGCAGCAGACAACAAACTTCTACCCAAACGGTCAGCAGGATAACATGCACAATGTACGACAATCTACTCTGGAAACGTTTGTAGCTACGTTTGTTTTGGGCCACTTTAGTCTAGCCCAACACTAGCCTAACTCTGCACTTTGGAATTAGGGTATAGGGCAATAGTCTTTACCTGAGGGTATCTGAGGGGAATTCTAGGTTAGGGAATCAGAGAAATCCTATGCCCTAATCTATCATGGAATAACAGATAGTCGGTTTTATCAAATATATTATCCCAGCCATCTCTCAGTCTCTTATGCAGCCTGTATTCAGTCTGTAGTTCCTTGTAGTTCTTCAATATTTTATTGTCTATTTTAAATGCAGCCTGCATCCTCAAAGATTAGTTGCCTCCAAAAATATATCAGTTATCGACCATGCAGGGCAAAAAGTATCCCCTTGAAATCTTGGCTTCCCAAGAAAATAAGAGGTAACCTTTCTACCCTCTGTGTATTTGCTAGTTTTTCATTACTATAACAAAATACCCAAGGCAGGCTAACTTTATAAAGAAGTTTGTTTAGCTCACAGTATGAGGATGAAAGTTCATCCCCATGACAGAAGGTGAGAGTGTGTATAGGAGAAAGCAATCAGGTCTCTCTCTCTCTCTTTTTTTTTTTTGAGGGGGGGGGTTACTGGAGATTCAACTCAGGGGTACTCAATGACAGCCACATCCCCAGCCCTATTTTGTGTTTTATGTAAAGACAGGGTCTTACTGAGTTGCTTAGTGCCTCACCATTGCTGAGGCTGGCTTTGAACACGCAATTCTCCTGCTTCAGCCTCCCAAAGTGCTGGGATTATAGGTGTGTGCCACCATGCCAGGCTTCTCTCTCTCTCTTTCTCTCTCTCTCTCGCCCTCTTTTCAATTTATTTTTTGGTGCTGGGGACCAAATCCAAGACCTTGAACATGCTAGGCAAGCACTCTACCACTGAATCAGACCCTAGCCTCAGTAATCACAGCTCAAAAGGGAAGCCACTGAGGCTAGAATCTGACAGCCCTTTCCTAGGGCACACCCTAATGACCAAGGAACTTCCCATCAGGCCCCACTTCCTGATGTTCTGTCACTTCTCACATTGCTTCCCTGGGGGACCAAGCCTTGGATGCATGGATCTTTGGAAGACAAAACCACACCCAAACCATAGCACTTTGTGTGGACTATACCTTCATGCCTGGCTTGTTCTCTAATTGCCTTTTAAATCTCAGTTTTGATGTTCCTCTGTGAAGACTTCCCTAACTTACAAAGACCAGATTCAGTGCCCTCCTAAGTGATCCCAGAAATTATGTGATAAAGGGTAGGTGGAATCTTAGCTACAAATCTACAGAACTTAAACCTGGGTGCAAAATATTGGAAATGTAATAAGAGGGACTGTATTTTATACCTCAGAATTTCCCTCAGGTCACATACTGTGTAAGAAAGGAAACTTTGATAAACAGGTTGGTGTTGAGTGACAGTTTTCCCAAGGATCACAAGAGGCAAACATTCTCACTGCAGACACCCACACCAAACCCTAGGCACACACACACCAAACCCACATACACCAAAACCTAGGCATTTGGAAAGGTGTTGTCAAAAACGGTTGTTGATGTCAGCATGACTGGGAGCAATAATAACATAGGTGGCAGGGATTTTATAATACATGGGGACAATCCCACACAAGGAAAATTGTCCCACCCCAAATGCTAATAAACCTTCATTGAGAAACATTGTGTTAGGATATATGTAAATTTAGGAGCTGAACTGAATAGCTCAGAATAAGACAGTGGAGGCTGAGAGCTGATACCTGAGGACTCCCAGCTCCGCCCACTCTCAGGCAGAGCTCTGCCTCGCTTGCAAATAAATGCGTGGGTTTTTGTTTGGGAAGGTATGTGATTTGTTGCAGGGCTAGGGATCAAACCTAGGGCCTCATGCATGCTAGGCAAGTGCTCTACCACTGAGTTACACCCCCAGCCACTGTAAGTTAATGTTGAGTACATGTAAATATTGGTTTAAAGAAAATAAAAAATATACATTGGTTTGAGAGACAGCCAAATTTTTAGCCCAAAGAACATCTATTATCTCTTTCTGGCTCTGCTCCCCTGCACCTACATTACTGTAAGATAAGGACTTGTCCATATTCCTAACTCAAGTGCAGAGCCCATGTCCGCTAGCATCACTAGAATCTAATGTAATGTTTGGCACATGATAGCTACTCAGTAAATTTTTCTGAATGATGACGTCCCAAATTTAAAAATTGGCCCTGAGATGTTTTTGTTTCAGGACCATGTATCTATCACTAATCTTATATTTCCAGTTGAGCACCTCAAACTTAACAGGTACTTGATCTAGTGCTAAAACCCTCCCCCAATATCACCAGCTCCCCTTGTTATAGCAAACGCTAGCACCACCTCCCAACTGCCTAAGCCCTGAGCCTGCCTGTGGCCAATGTCTCTGCCTGCTCCCTCACCTCCCTGAGCCTGTGGATTCTATCTTCCAATTACCTCCTGGGATCTTTCCCTTATTTTGGTCCTCAGCACTCCCAGCCTTAATTCAGGGTCCCTACTAAATGTTGTAGTTGTTTCTCTAGTCCTATCTCCATTCCTATCCTCACAGCTGTCACCCTTTGCAACATTCTTAAATATACCCCAAATAATAAGAATTAATAGTTCGTGGGATCATTGTGGTGACAGGTACTAGGTTTACATGTATTTTCTTTTTGACTTTAACAGCCCTGTGTGAAGTAACTTCCTGAAATCCTTCAGTAAGGGGATAGGGATGAGATCTAAACCCACGTACCCTGGTTCAGAGCAATGACAGCCTAGGTCATATAACCTTCTGAAATTCTCTGCTGGTTAAGCATGTGATAACCCAACAAGCCTGTTCACAAGCCAGTTCCTAACTTTAAATAAACAAACAAACAAACAAACAAATAGAAGTGTGCTTCATTATTTGAGGACATTTGAATTTTATAAACAAACTTAACCAGCTCTTTGTGGTAATCATTTCACAAAATATCAAAATATGACATGACCCTGTCTCTAAATAAAACACAAAATAGGGTTGGGGATGTGGCTAAGTGGTCCAGTGCCCCTGAGTTCAATCCCCGGTACAAAAAAAAAATCATGCTGTACATTGTAAATATACTTAATTTTTATTTGTTAATTATATTTCAGTTAATCTGGAGGGAAAAAAATAACAAATTAAAAAAAATATATGACTAACTTTTTTACCTCACTGCCACTCTCTCCTCCTAGCCCCACAATCTAGTCACACAATTACCTTCAGAATGTGCCATATTATTTCTCATAAGTGCCTGTGTCTGATTCTCCTCCCCAGTGGATGGCTTGATGTAGTCTTTTCTGAGCTAAGCCTTGTTTGGTGGTGGTTATGTTAAATGGGGAGGGCTGAAGTCAATAAGCCAAAGTGGATCCCATTGAGTTGTCAGAAAAGAGGCCCCTGGGACAAAATTGGGAGCTGGTACAGGGACTCAAGAAATTCCTAAACCAGAGACTGAGGCAGGAGGATCGCAAGTTCAAAGCCAGCCTCAGCAATTTAGTGAGGCCTTTTGCAAATGTAGTGAAACTCTGTCTCATTGAGAGAGAGCGAGAGAGAGAGAGAGAGAGAGAGAGAGAGAGAGAAATCCCTAAGCCGGGAGCCAATGAGAGAAATGGGCTAACAGAAGGATGATCTGAATATGCTGGTGATTAGGGGCTGCTGCCCGTCTTTGCCTTTTTGTTCCTTTCTGTGTGATGCTTACATGGGTGGGTACTTTGAGGGGCTGGGACTGAGGGCCTTCTTGGACTGTACGATTACACTTGTTTCATGAACTCCAACACATTCTTCAAGGCTCAACTTTAACCTCATTCCTAATAAACCTCCTGGCTGCACTTGTGCTACTCTGTGCTTCTTATGCTATATTGTGAGACTGCAAACTCCTTAAGGACAGGCATTGTGGGCTTTTCTTTTTTGTTGTTCTACACCACAAGAATCTAACAATCATTGATTCTTAATATATACTAGATAAATAGGATTATGAATTTTAAAAGAATAAAAACATTACAAGGAGGCATTTTGGCTGAGAATAAAAGAAAAATTTTAAATTATATTGTATATAATCAGCATATATAGACTAGTGGCTAAGAGTCTGACCTTTGGTGTTATACTGCCTCTGTTCAAAATTGAGTTGTCTGAACTTGAATAATTTAATCTGCCTATGCTTCTGTAAAAATACAAGTAATGGTGATCTAATGGACCTATGCTGTTAGATTTTTGTGTGCATTAAATGAGATGATACATGGAAAGCCCTTGGTTTAGTTCCTGGTTCCTTGTAAGTACTTGGTAATATTAGATATGACTATTTTTTCAATTAAGTGAAGATGAACTTTCACTGGCACTATCTCACAATGAGGTAGATTACTTTGCACAGCATAAGTTCCTTTGTACTGAAAGTATTCAAACAATAATTCAGGAGAGATGTTGCAGAAGGAATTTCTGAATTCAAACGATCGGATGACTTCTAAGGATGCTTCTAATAATAGAAAGTGAAGTTCTTTCTCCCCTTCAAAGGAAGTGTGATCATTGTTACTTCTAGCAAAGTAGAGGAGTATTAGAAGGGGTGGGAGGAAGGAATTGTATTTGGCTGCATGTATATATCACAAAGAAATTTATTTTGGGGGGAGGTATTGGGGATTGAGCCCATGGGTGCTTTACCACTGAGCTACGTCTGCAGTCTTTTTTTTTTTTTTTTTTTTGAGACAGGGTCTTACTGAGATGCTGAGGGTCTTGCTAAGTTGCTGAGGCTAACCTCAATCTTTCCAATCTGCTTCAGCCTTGAGTTGCTTGGATTACAGGCATGCACCACTGTGCCTGTCTAGAACAAAATATTTTATTCCTTGTGAGCAGTTAATTGCAAAAGCCCTTTTATTTATGGTGTAACCCATATGGCAAATGAAGCCCTTACATGAAAATCTGTCTCTTTTCAAAAAACAGTAGCTTGGCCTTGCCAAAATGGAACAAACAAAAGTTTAAAGACTGTTCCAGCACTGCTGAAATGTCTTTTCCCTTTGAAAGAAGCCTATTAGTGATGCAAATGCAAAGTTATCTGCACAGTTGATAATCCCAGCAAACAAAACCATGAAACCATTAGAACTTTCTTGTGCAGCCCTAGTTCTGAGAATCTGGCTTTTAGGCTTAAAGAGGCAGAGAAAGAGAGCCGAGCTTGTTCCTACTTGGGATAGTTGTTAGCTTGCTTATCTGAATCCTGTGCTAATTATCCCCATGTTTGGCCTAAAGAAGACAAATAATTCTCCAAGAGTAGACAAGCTAAAGACAGGCCTTCACTCTGTGCCCCTCACAAGTATGCCTTAAACAAGCAAAAACTAGATCCTTAGCCATGGAATGAGAGTCAGGAGTTTAATTCTCAAGATACCAGAGCCTTAAGGTGTATCTATCTAGAAAAAATTCATTGCCATGCAGTCCTAAGGCAGTAATTTAAGTGATACTCTTACATTCTGGATGCTTTAAAAGAATTAAAAATAAGACAATTTGGAAGGCTATTTGTGTAGGTAAAGAGATGATCATTTTCCAACATATTTCAGTCAATAGATACTCAGAATAAATAATTTGAAAATTTAGTAAATGTGTAATTTTTCTGTAAGCACAAAAGATTGAGAAGATATAAAATGTTTGAAGGAGTTAAGTAGTTTGCTTGACTATTGCTTATACCTAACATTATCCTTAGCAGGCATGATGAGACCTAGTTTCTCAAGGGCCACCAGGCATTAAGGAATATTAGTAATTAGAAGGTATGTGCCTAGAGGGATCAAGGAAACATTTCTGAAGCAAAAATCCAACACAGTATTGCCGAAGTGGCCATAACCTAGTTGATTAAAAGCTTTTGGAAATGCCTAGTGGGCACATTACTGAGAACAGAAAATTTACCCTCCATTACACACATGTTGGAGCTTCTGTCCACAAAGTTTGGATGTAATTCTGGCAATCTGAGTCTTAAGAAGAGTGGAGATTTTGGTAGGAAAGGTCGCAGCTAAGGAGTTTCTGGATCATCACATGTTTACGTTTCAGATGCTGGACTGGATCTAGTCCACGTTCCAACCTCCACAACCTCTCTTTTGCAGGCTTGACTGACAGCATGACGCTCCGTGCTTTGATAATCCAGCTCCCTCGGGGGAGGAAGGTCAATCTCCCTCGGTTCTGCCCTCTGTCTGCCCCCCACGCGGGATGATGGGCTGCTGCTCGGCGTGTAATTCCCGTCCTCCCTGGAGCTTCCCACGCCCTGCCCACTCCACACGCTTTCTTGGCTGCCCTCCTGGCCTGCCCCCTCTTTTGCACTCTGGCAGGCCTAACTCCAAGGGCCCAAGTGTAATTAGAGCAAGCATAGCTGACTTCCCTCAGGGCTTGTGTGTGTTGGGCCTCCCCACAGTCCAAGAAAGGCTGTGGCATTCCGTTAATAATCCTACAAATTAGCTGCTTCTGAAATGAAGTTTGCGTCATTTTCTTGCAAATTAAAACTATACTGCCTGTTTAGGATTGGGACTAGATACAGCATGACCAACCCTGTTGTGAGGGGAATAGAAGCTACTTTCTCCCTCTCCCTCCTGCAGTCCTCAGCATGTCGCGGTTGCGGCCGGCTGCGGGTAGGGTTCGGTTGCGTCGGGGCAGCCCCCAGCAGGGCAGGCGCGCGGAGTTGGGGCGCGCGGGCCGGGTGCGCGCGGAACCTGGGAGCGCTCCCTCCGGGATCGCGGCTGCGCAGTTGGGCCGGAGCCGGCAAAGGGGAGGAGGTTGGAGCAGCCGGAGTAAGGGGAGGGGGAGGAGCGGCGAAGGCGGAAGCCATGTTGGAGTTTCACCCCGAGCGAGGGGCTGCGAGCGCTCTCCTCTCCTTGTGGGTGTGACCCGGGTTCGGCGCCGCGGCGGGCTGCGGGGGGGCGGGGACGTTAGGTCGGTCGTCGTCGTCCGCTGCGGCGCGAGGGGAGGGCGGCAGCAGCGTGGAGCCGGGCGATTGTGACCGCCGGGGGAGCAGGGGGCCCGCCGCGGCGCCCACTCTCCGTGTGGCCCCCTGAGCGCCCCCCCTCCCCTGCCCGGGAGGGAGGCGGGGGGCACCCGGGGCCCGCCATGAACCCCGGCTTCGATCTGTCCCGCCGGAATCCGCAGGAAGATTTCGAGCTGATTCAGCGCATCGGCAGCGGCACCTACGGCGACGTCTACAAGGTACGGGCTGAGGCCGCGCGCCGGGGGCCGCGGGGTGCGGACCGGTCGCGGGCAGGGCCGGGGGCGCCGCCGAGCCGGGGCTGTGAGTCTGCTCCGTGCTCGGGAGCCTGGCGTTGGGGGCCCTGGCGACGGAGGAGGAGCGGGCGCCCACGGCTCCGCTGCCTGAGACGGAACAAAGGGCCAAATGCTTGACCCCAAGACCGCCGAGTCCTTACCTGAGCCCTCCCCTGGATGCGGATTTTGACACTACCTTTCTGCGCATTTCCAGGGAAGAGCTGTACTCGCGGGTCACAGTACTCCTGGTAGTGCGGAGCGGGGCCGGGTGGCTGTTGCATTGGCGGTGTCGGTGCAACGCGCCAGACAGCAGGGGTCTTGGCGTTTGTCAAACTGCGTGCCTCTCGCTAACCTGGGATCGCCAGCTGTAGGTTGGGAGCTGCTGCGCATCGGGCCTGGTGGTCCTTTATTACATTGGGCAGCCTCGGCCGACAGTCCTCAGCCTTTACCTTCTTAGTATCCGCCTGTGCGGTCCTTTAAATTTTCCAAGTCATGACTTTCTTTTCTAAAAGAGATCTAGTTAGTATTTTTTATTTTTGCAAGAAGGAGCAACTTTGTCTTCTCCAAGTTGAACTGAACTATGATCCCACATGAAACTTGTTTTTGTCAGTGACATGGGAATCGGCTTTTTGTTTTTTAAGCGAAATTAAGTACTTAGGAAAGGTACTGGTTTGACAGAGTTATAATTCAAAGTCCATTAGTAGGACAGCATTCCTCTTGTAGAGGGACCACTTCTAAATGTGGGAAGATAAATCACTCTTCCCTGGCCAGCTCAACTCTTGGCCTTGCAGAGACTGCCAGGAAGAGTGGAGGATTGTGCCAAATGTGGCAGCAGTCTTGATTTAGTTGCTATCTTCTTACTGGTAACTGAAGTTGAACTCCTCTAGTTTCACTTAACACCTGAGGATGCACAAAGAAACTTAATTTACATTGGAGAGTTTAGTCTTTTAACTTTATTTTGCCCACATTTAAACAATTGGTTTTTACTCTTGCTTCAATAAAATGCCCAAGGTAACTTAGATATTTAATACAGTGTAGCTAAGTGTTCTGCATTAGTCTTGTTTTGTGAATGATTGCTTTTCCCCCTTGTGAATCTGATCACTTTTCTCCATAGACAGTACAGGTGTATTGAGCACCCCTAGTGTGTGTGTGTGTGTTGTGTGTGTGTATGTATATGTATATATACATGTATTTATATATATATATGTATATATATAAAATCTTGGGCATCTAAGCACTTGGGTAGATGATCCTAAATCCTACTTAGCGTTTATAATTTTTGGACAAGAACAACATTAAGCAACTGCTTAATTTTTTTTATTGCAGTTTTATTTTGTGCTGCAGTGAAGAGAATTCTGGTTGTAAGGGCCAGGAACAGAAGGACCTGATTTTGTCTGGCGGGTCAGAGAATCATCACCTTTTAGCTGAGATCTGGAAAAACTAGGCTTTACTTAGAGCAGGGGGAAGAGGGAATGAAGCCACATAGAGTAAGCATGATTCTGAGGCCAGAAACACTGGTGAGGATTTGAAAGAACTATGTGGCTCAGACAGCGGGAGAGAGGATGGCTCTGGGTCTTGCAGGCCTCAACTCTTGTAAGGAGATGGATTTCTTGGTATAGTGGAGAAATTGCACAGTTTTTTTATTTTTGTTTTTGGTGGTACTGTGCATCAAACCTAAGGACACTTTACCACTGATACACATCTTCAGCCATTTAAAAATTTTTAATTTTAAGACAGGGTCTCACTAAGTTGCCAAGGCTAGCCTCAAATTTGTGATCCTCCTGCCACAGCCTCCTGAGTTGCTGAAATTACAGGTTTGCATCACCACACCCAACCATTGCAAGGCTGTAAATGGGAGTCAGATTAGATTTGGATTTTGTTTTTGTTTTTGTTTTTTTTGGTACCAGGGATTGAACTCAGGGGCACTCGACCCCTGAGCCACATCCCCAGCCCTATTTTGTGTTTTATGTAGAGACAGGGTCTCACTGAGTTGCTTAGTGCCTCACCATTGCTGAGGCTGGCTTTAAACTCGCGATTCTCCTGTCTCAGCCTCCCTAAGTGCTGGGATTACAAGCGTGAGCCACCGCGCCCGGCTAGATTTGGATTTTTAAAAGCTCTCCCTATTGCAGTGTGAAGAGTTGATTGGAGGGGAAGAGCAGTTAGGAGGACATTGGGGTAGTTCTGGTAAGAATAATGGTGTTTTGGAAATTTTTGCTGACTGTGAAACTAGAAGTGGATGGATCTAAGTAGCTCATTGATGGCTGGTTGGTGGAGTCCAGTTATATTTAGATGCAAAGTTAACCAAAACTTTATGAATGTATATGTCTTAGGTGGCAGTTTGTACAGTAAGTTTTTTATAGGAATAATTGGCCATGTATTTAAGAAAATAACTAATAGTTAAACCACGTGATTAAAAAGTTAAAAAAGGGGATGGGGGCTGGGATTGTAGCTCAGTGGTAGAGCGCTTGCCTTGCATGTGGGAGGCCCTGGGTTCGATCCTCAGCACCACATACAAGGCAATAAAATAAAGACATTGTGTCCATCTACAATTAAAAAAAAATTTAAAAAAAAAAAAAAAAAGGCTGGGATTGTAGCTCAGTGGTAGAGCGCTTGTCTCGCATGCGTGAGGCCCTGGGTTCGATCCTCAGCATCACATACAAAGCAATGAAATAAAGACATTGTGTCCATCTACAACTAAACATAAAATAAAATTTAAAAAAAGTTAAAAAAAAATTAGAGCCTGTAATTTTCTAAGGACTTCTAAATGCAATAGAGGTATAATAAATTGATTAATGTTTTCATCCCTTTAAAATAATGATAATGTCAGCTAACATTTTTTGATTGCTTATTATTTTCCAGGCACTTATCTAAGTTTTTTGTGCTTAACAACCACCCTGTGAGATAGGTGCTATTATTGATTCCACTTCACGGTTGGAGAAACTAAGGCCCTGGAAGGTTAAAGTAACTTGCCAAATTTGGTAGGTGCAGAGCCAAAATTTGAACCAATTAGAGACTGTATTCTCAGCCAATAGGAAATACTCACTCTTAAAAGATAGAACATGAGCAGATTTATAGTTACAAATTTCCAGTGGAGAAACTGAGGCACACATTTGTCTCAGCATTTGAGTTATATCAGTATTCTGAGGTAGTGTGGATCCTTTTTTTCCACACTTTTTTAAATCAGTGCATTATAGTTGTACATATTGATGGGATTTATTTTTATATATTCATACATGCACACAATATAACAATGTAATTTGTCCACTATCATGCCCCAGCACTTTCCCCCTCCCTCCCCTCCTCCCACCCAGTGGTCCCTTTCCTGTACTGTTCTCCCTTTGATTTTTAGGAAATTCACCCCCACCTTTGTTTTCCTTTCTAGCTTCGTCATATGAAAAAAAACATATAAGCTTTGACCTTTGGAGTTTGACTTATTTCAGTTAACATGATGATCTCTAGTTCTATCCATTTTCCTGCAAATGCCCATAATTTCATTTTTCCTTATGGCTGAATAAAACTCCATTGGGTAGTGCGGATCTTTAAGTGGTAGTTCAAACTCCTAACTCCTGCTTTGCAGCCAAGGCTCACTGTTTCTGTACTCTGCCAAGTGGACTTCAGATAATAGACGATTGAACCCTGCCTGCCAGACTCTTCCAATACCAAGGACTCAAAGTAGAGAAATTCCATGTGGTTTTGTGTGTGAGTGTGTTGTGTGTGTTTTGTTTTTTGGGCATTATACCCCCTGCCTGCTAAATAACCCAAAGCTTAAACTACTTGTATTTTTTTTTCTATAATCAAGTTTCAGGCTTTAAAGATACATATTTTTCACATTTGTTTTGCTTAGATTTTTCCTGTTTATACAAATCCTATTGACTAGTTCCAGGGTAATGTGATTTGTTTCTAAAGCCAGTATATGTGATTTGCTTCCTAATTTGTCATTCTTTGGGTGCTAAAAATGGAACAATCAGGTTAAATAAATGTTATACCTAATTCTTTGTAGTAATACTTGGGGGGTGGGTGTTTTAAGGGATTTTTATCTTGAAAACTGTATTCTACCCATTGTAATAAGATATTTATTGTATTTAAGGTGGCATAGTTTAGTTACAAAGCACTAAACTAGGATGTGGATGATCTGGGATTTATTAGCTATGCAACCTTGTAAAATCACTTACCTCTCAGAGTAAGTAATTGTGAAGCCGTTATTACCATCATATGCTCTGCTTTTGGTGTTAAATAAATGTTTTTTATTGAACAAATAAGTTATTGGGATTTTGGGGGGGATGGGGTCATTGCAAATATACATTTCATTTGCACAGTCTTAAAATACTTGAAGGCCAGGTGTGGTGGGGCACACCTATAATCCCAGAGGCTCAGTAGGCTGAGGCAGGAGGATTGCAAATTCAGAGCTAGCCTCAGGAATGTAGTTAGGCCCTAAGCAAATTAGCTAGACTCTGTCTCTAAATAAAATATAAAAAAAGGGTTGGGGATGTGGCTCAGTGGTTAAGTGGCCCTGGGTTCAGTCCTTGGTAGCAAAAAGTAAAATGAAATAAAATACTTGATACAATTAAAGAAGAAAAACAAGCAAACTACTTACTTTTAAGTGCCCTGTAACTCTGCAGGCTTTATCTGTCATGAAGTATCTGCAGTGAGGGTTACCTAGGGACCTAGAAGCTAACAACTGGAGCTCTGTGGTTGGGCCTCAGGAGACCCATGAGGTGTTCTAAAATTAACAGACTTAATGTGTTTGTGTTTTGTGTTTTCTGGAGAGATGGTAAATGGCATTCATTACATTCTCAAAGAAGTCCATGATCTAACAAAAAAAGAGAACAAATGATCTGTAGGTTTGCCATATGAAGGAGTTTTCTTAGGGAAATCTGGTGTTCTATACTAGCATATCAGTATCTAATATGATTTGACATACATTGTAACATCTTTTCTTGGGCGATTTTCCAGTTTAATATGTTATTCTTACCTTCAAGGTCTTCATGTCCTAACTTGTTCTGGGTATATTACTAGAAATAGTATCTTGTGTGGTCTCATGGCTCCCCCAGCTCTTTGTCCAGTCTTGTGCTTTCTTCTGTGCTCTGTCCCATTGTCTCCTAACTTGATCACAATCTACAGCTTCCTCCAATATAAGCCTTTCCAGTCAGCCAATTTTTGTCAAAAGCTCCAATATTGACAGATTGCTAAGGCTTGAGTCATTAGAGTCATTGTTTACTTTTGGATTGGACTTACAGACATTCACCACATTCTGTACACAGCATTCTCCAAAGTGTGGTTGGGATGCTTTAGGAAAAGTTGTAGTATGAATATATGAAGGCTCCTTACTCCTGTGGCAAAGAAACCTGCTAAACTTTAACAGGTCAAACGCCAAACTTAATTTTATTGTGGAATTCTTTTTCTCTGTAATACCTATTTCTCTTCTTTAGTACTAGTGTCTTGTAGAACATGCTTTGGAAATGTTGATATTGATTTTTTTTTTTTTTAATTCTACATGTGTTTGGAAAGCCATTTCCTTTGAAGCAGAGGCTGTAGTATTGCTAAGCTCCAAGGTAGCATTTACATGATAGTCTGTAAATAAACTGAAGTTTATGAAAGCCGACTGGAGAAACATTGAGGAATAAGCAGTGATAATCAGGAATTAACTTGTATTTAGAGAATTACATGTTGGCTTATTTTAACTCATCTTTCAAGGTGTTACGATTAGCATTATCAAAGACCTAATTCTTCTATCGTAGCCAGCATTTTTAAGAACCTTCTGGAAACACTCACTACTACTACTACTGTTTTTTTTTAACCTTTACTTTTGATGAGGAACTTGAAAACCTTAAGCATTTAGAAAAGACCTGAAACTATAACATGGTTAGTTTGGGTTATGCTCACTTTTACTTCTTTGGAGGATTAAGTCTAAAGGGGCCAGAGAAAATGTTCTTGAACTTCAGAAAGGTCTTTTCAAGTTGAAGGTAGAATTTCCTAGCATTAGTAGCTATTTGAGTTGGAAACTAACAGTGGAACAGATTGCATGGTAATTTCTCTAGAAAGCTTAAAAGGCAAACAAAAAGTCAGATTATCAGACTTTGGTACAGATCTGATTCCCTGAAGGAGGTATTATCTCCAAACCTTGTTCTGTATATGCATTTATTTGTGGAAGTATGTCTAATACATTATTTTGTATTGCAGATGAGTAGTTTGTTCTCTGAGAGTGCACTGAACCACCATCCTACATTGAACAGCTATAATATGAAAAATGTGTTAGGGACTGAGTGACAAAAATGGTATTTGATATTTCTAGTAACATAAACTGCTTTTAGCTGTCATAGTTTGGGATCACAACCTTGCTGGTTTCTCATTTCTGTCACAGTGAATGTTTTAATTCACTGAGTGATTCCCTGGGTGCTCCATAATCTTCACAGCTGACTTCTCTGTAGTTAGAAGCAGGGTTCTGGAGCCAGGTTGCCTTGTTTCACCACCTGCCAGTTCCATGACCTTGGGCCAATTACTTAATCCCTCTCTCTGTGCCTCCTTTTCTTCAGCTGTAAAGTGAAGATGTTGAAAGTGTGTGGGACAGTGCCTGACACACAATACTTAATCATGGTCAGTTGCTGTTAGTATTTAGTAGTGGTATTTTTTTCTGACCTACTTTGTTCCTCCATACTCTGTCTCAGGGTTTCTGCACTTTCCACTTCTTCCTAGAGTCCCCCTTTCCCTCCCTTCCCTTCCTGATACCTGATGATATGCTTCTTCATTTCCCTCAGATCTCAGGTATCAGAGTAATGTCATCGAAGACCAATTTTTCCATTATAGTCAATGTTTGAGAGTTCAGATGTCACCTTTTAGTAAGTCTGTTCCTTATTAAACAGTACTTCTGCCTGTGTTTTTTTTTTGTTTGTTTGTTTGTTATTGGTTTTTTTTTTTTTTTTTTTTTTTTTTTTTTTTTTTTTTTTTTTTTTTTTTTTTTTGGTACTAGGGATTGAACCCAGGGTGCTTCACCACTGAGCTACATCCCTACATCCCCAGCCTTTTTATTTATTTATTTAGTTTTTATTTTGAGATAGGATCTCTAAGCTACCAAGGGCCTCCATAGGTTACTGAGGTTGGCCTTGAACTTGTGATCTGTCTGTCTTAGCCTCCCAAGTTGCTGGGATTACAGGCATGCACCACTGTGCCTGGCCACTATCTTTTTACCAAGGATGGATATAGATTCGGGAGGGCCTGGAGTTTATATAATTGGGGGGGAGGGGCTTCCTTAAGAAAACAAAGACAAAATTTAGAATAAGAAATTTGATACAAAACTGAGTATTTATTTAGAATGAGAAAAGATATCCCAAGAAAATATGGTCACCTTTAGAGTCAGGCCCCTTTCTCCTGAGAATTCTTTAGGCATCTAATCAGAAATGCTCACATAAAAATGCTTCCTGATAGCAACCTGGCTTCTCCTCTCTACCTAGGACACTCTACATGTCCCAGCAACTTTTAGCAATCAGAGAAGTCCTTGCAAGTACAGGGGCTTTTTTTTTTTTTTTTTTGGTTAACTTCATAGAAGGTTAAGCTCTGCTCTTTGTCTAATGTTCCATAATGGTGCATTTTCTAACATATGTATTTATGATCTGTCTTTTCCCACTAGAGAGTGTTTTGCTTTTGTTCATTGCTGTATCCTAAGAACCTAGAAGAGTGCCTTATACATGTTAGGGCCCTAGTAAATACTTATGGAATGAATAAGTGAACTGACATGAAAGAAATTAACCACAGCTACTTAGGTTTAGAGTACTTCTTTCTTGCTGGCAGACATCATAGCAGACTTTACAGAGGCAGTAGAGTTGGACTTGACCCAGCGCTCTGCAAGTAGTGGTACAGAATGAGTTAAATGTTGTGTATTGTTAATCCCAAACTAAATCAATATACTTTTTTGAGTACCTTTTAAACTGAAGACTTTCAGTAACTGCTACAATTTGAACATCCCTAATCTCAATATTCAAAATCCGAAATGCTCCAAAATCCAAAACTTTTGAGCATCAACTGACATTATAAATGGAAAACACTATACCTGATCTCATGTGATAGACTGTGGTCAAAATATTGATACAATAAAAATATGGTATGAAATTACTTTTAAGCTATGTGAATAAGGTAGATAAGAAACATAAATGAATTTCATGTTTAAACTTGGGTCTTATCCCCAGGATATCTCATTATATATATGCAAATATTCCAAAATTCTAAAAAAAAAATCCAAAATTTAAAACACTTGGTCCCAAGCACTTCAGATAAGGGATATTCAACCTGTAGTGAATATGCCGGTAGGCTATTACATATTGCTTTTGAACGTATGGTTAAATTAGGCTTTTAGGAAGAGGACTTTGTTCACCAATGCAAAGAGACCTTAGATTCAAGAGATGAAATCATGTTTCTTTTCTGCTCTAGCTTTACTTTTCAGCCTTTTCTTTTCTTTTTTTTTAAATCTGGAAGATGCCATGTTGCAGAGTTCCAGCTGCCATGACCTGAGATTACAAATTTAGATTCCTAATGTAGCAATGTACTGATGACCTTGGTCCTTAAAACTCTGTATAGCATTTTAGATCGGACCATCAGTTTAGGTATGTTCAAATGAGACATTTTTGTTGTTTTTGTTTAAATGCTTAGAAATTTGAGATCGTCAGAACATTTCTTTTTCCTGTATAGATTGTCCACCTTTTTTTGCTCAAAGAATCTTCTCTTCATTGCCTGTAGCCAACAGGACAGACTTTTAAGTCTAACATCCAGAGCACTCCCATTTTGCCCCGTCTCCAAGGGTAAGTAAGAGTTAGATAGCTAGAAAGAAGGGAGGGAGTGGGGGACATTCAGGTGGGTGAAGGCTTGGAGACTAGAAAAGAGGATCCCTTAATGTGCAAGGCTTGTATTGTGAGCATAGAGAAGTAAGGGTTGCTAGATAAGGTAGGACCAGTTTCCACACTTGGTGAAAGCCATGTGAAATTCAGATATGAAGGAGTAGGATGTAGGGGGCACTGAAAGCTTCTGTATAGGAGTAATATAGAAAGTGGTCAGTTTTATTCTGACTAATCATTGAGAATGGATCAGAGAGGAAGAGCAAATATCTATTACATAGAATCTGTGATTCTCAAGCTTTTCTGGTTTCAGAATCCCTTTACACTCTTAAAAATTGTTAAAAATCCCAAAGGTTTTTTTCTTATGTTATATTTATTACTATTTGCCATATTTGCAATGATATCTGAGGTACTAAAAATATTACTTTATTAACAGTAAGCCTATCACATGTTAACATAAATTACATTTTAATATAAATCAACTATTTTTCAAACCCCAAAATTAGGAGAATGGCATTGTATATTTTGTAAATATTTACTCTCTAGATTAATAGAAGACAGCAGATTCTCAATTCTGCTTCCTCATTCAATCAATTGTTGTTTGGTTGATATCTATGAAGAAAATATGGTCCCTTATGTATGTATTGGATAGCCTTTTCAGATAATTATGATATTCTTTTCTGATACTTCCTTACAATTTAAGTGATAACTACTTTTTCCCCCCACCCCTGTACTGGTGATTGACACCTTGGCCACTTTACCACTGAAGCACTTCCACAGCTTTTCTTTTTAAATTTTTTATTTTGAGACAGGGTCTTGCTAAGTTGCTGAGTCTGCCCATCCTCTTGCTTTAGTCTTCTGAGTAACTAGGATTATAGGTGTGGGCCACCATGCTGGGCAACAAGTGATAACTTCTTAAAGATTAGTTGTAATGTGAAATATGAGACCTTATCAGTGAACCTTCCTATTATTATGTTAAAATGCTAACCATTTGTCTCTTCGTGGTCTCTTCTTGATCTTAGACTAATCTTTTTTTTCCCCGGTACTAAGGATTGAACTCAGGGATACTCGACCACTGAACTACATCCCCAGCCCTATTTTGTGTTTTATGTAGAGACAGGGTCTCACTGAGTTGCTTAGCACCTTGCCATTGCTGAAGCTGACTTTGAACTCTGGCTTTGAACTCGCGATTCTCCTGACTCAGCCTCCCAAAGTGCTGGGATTACAGGTGTGCGCCACCGCGCCTGGCTACGAATGATTTTTTTTTAAATAGCATGCATTGATAATTTGGAAAACATAGGTTCACTGAGTAATAGAGATCTTCCAGAGTTGCCACACTTCATTATATAGTATCAAAACTCATCACTGTTCTCATCAGAAAAGTCTTCAAGTGTTGATGATAGATTTTCCATGATTCCAATGCTAGGTTCATCATTTGAAACAGATACTGTCAGTCGTTTTCATTGAAGTGACAGATTGATTTAGTTTACTTTCAGGAAAATGTCTGTCATGTATCTAATTGTGAATGATGACAGTTTGTTGGTCATTCTTTTGAGTAAAAATGGTGTTCTGTGAAACAGCAGCCAGTTGCACTTGCAGCTCACAATCACAGAGCAGCTGCTCTGCAGCTAATGTTCTTTGTGCACACTTACAGTTTATCCCAAGGAGTGTTAAAGTGGTCAGTATTCCAGGGTCAAGATTTAATAAAAATCTTCATATTTTTGCTTTGATAAGAACATTCTTCAGTGACACTGGCTTTTCTCCTCTTGAAGTGCATGACAATGAGGAATACAATGACTGCTGGTACATTGTGGGCCCACTTCATTTGTGCTCAGGTACCACCAGCAGTTCTGTGACCATAGTGCAAATGTCAGCATGATAAAAGGAACAAACTTTGTTTTTGCATTGTTCCGAAAATAGTTTTGATCTCTCATACCCTCAAAAAGATTCTCGGGGACTCCCAGGGATTCATGGAACTGTGTTAGAAGATCATATGGAATAAACAAAGGGTGAGGTAAGTGAGAGGGCCAGACAAGGCAGATAGTAGCAAAAGAATAGAAAGACCAGATGAAAAGATAGTAATACAAGAATGGAAAGGAAAGATCAGATGAAAAGATAGTAGTACAAAAATGGAAAGACCAGTGGACAGGTTTGACTGGGCTTTGTGGAGAAATAACAGGAGAACAGAAAGATTGTTCAAAGAGGACTTCAGAATTTAAGTCTGGTATATATAGGAACATAGTGTAGGCATTTTCTAAATGTTGGTTCAAATAAAAGTGGTAGGATGATGTCCATTAGTGGACAGTAAAGTTGGGAAGTTTATTTTGGATAGATTTTATTTTGATTTATTTTATTAGAAAATAAAAAGATATCTGTGGCTTTTTATATTCTTGCTGTGTAGTTACTGTGAAACACTAGTACATGTGTTACTTCATTTTTCTGTGGAAAACAGCAATTTAGCAGTATCTTTAGGACTAACTGATGGGGTCAGTACCTTTCTCTGAGCTCTTACGGAAGGATCATGTGAAAAGGTACATCCTGTGGAAGAACAGTGCAGATTTCGAGGGTCATTTGTATAAGGAATTAGCACGTGGAATAGTAGAATACAGGCTAGATATTTTATTCTGGCATAAATTTTAAAAGTGCTTTTTATTCTGATTATAACATAAACATCTTTTAAAAAGTGGACAGTAAAAAAACAATTAAAATAATAACAACTTACTTCCAAGAGATACTCTTAGTATTTCCATCCATTTTTGGTAGACAAGTATTTTACAAAACTTGTATGCTTGCTATCATATTTTTAAGGTTAAATGATAGTTTACTTACAATGAAATACACAGATCTTACGTGTTTCCAGTTAAATGAGTTTCAACAAATGTATACAACTGTGTAAACCCCCGTCTCTTTTTTCCTTCACATCAGAAAATTCCTTTGTGTTCCTTCCCAGTTGGTCACAGCTACCACTGCCACGTCCACCCACCCTACCTCCACCCAAGTACACTGTTCTGAAATCTAGCATTGTGACAACTCTTCTAGAACTTCATGTAAATGAATCACGAATGCATTGCCTTGGCACCTTTGACAAAAATTGACAGTCCATGCGTGGGTATATTTTAGACCCTGTTTTCTTGAGCTGTATGTCTTCTGTACTTTCACCAGTACCTCTCTGACTTGCTTACTATAGTTTTATAGGAAAAGTCTTGAAATCAGGTATTGTGAGTTCTCAACTTTGTTTCACTTTAAAAATTTTTTTTTGGCACCAGGGATTGAACTCAGGGGTATTTAATCACTGAGCCACATCCCCAGCCCTGTTTTGTGTTTTATGTATTGACAGAGTCTCACTGAGTTGCTGTTGCTGAGGCTGGCTTTGAAATCACAATTCTCCTGTCTCAGCCTCCCAAAGTGCTGGGATTATAGGCGTGCGCCACCATTCCCGGCTTTGAAATTGTTTTTATCTTTTTTTACATCCTTTACTTTTCATACAAATTCTAGAATCAGCTTTTTAAATTAAACAGAAAAGCTTGATGTGATTTTAACTTTTTATTTAGAAATAATTATAAACTTATAGGAATTTTCACAAAGAGTAGAAAGAGGTCTCATAGCCCCAACAGCTAACTTTCCCTATTGGTGACAGCTTTACATGAGTAGTATATTATCAGGAAATTGGTACAATTAAGCAAGTCTTTGTCATATTTTATCAGTTTTTGCATGCATTTGTGTATAATTTTTGATATTTTATCACATGTATTGTCTGCTGGGATTTTGGTATGGATTGTGTGAGGTCTGCAGCCCAATTGTGGAGCAGTTGAGTCTTCTGATTTATGAGTACAGTATATTTCTCTATTTAGATCTTTTTTACTCATTAATGTTCTTTTTTTGATTCATAAATTTTATCCCTAGCCTTTTTTATTGTTGTTGTTGTTGTTGTTGTGAAAGAGTTATAGAATACTTCAAGGTAGTAAAGTAATCATAATGCAAGCCACACTTTGAGTTTCTATTAAAGTCCTTACTGTATTAATGCTGTCTGACTTCCTTTGGCTTCACCTTGTTCATTTTTAGGCCTGAGCATATGGACTTCTTTTAAGTTGGCAAAAATGAAAAAAAGGGAAAATGACTAGTTTAAAAGATATCTATTTTTGGAATGTATCCAAATATAAAAGCAAAGACCTTATATAAACTTGGTTTATATTTATATATGAGATATAGTATACATTTGTATGTTCATGTTTTGCAAAATACTATTAGGGACATTACTGGGACCCATTTCAGTGGTCCCAGTAATGTCCATAATAGTATTTCCTCTGCAGTCCAGAATTCATCAAAGATCATACATTGTTTTTTTATTTTCCAAGACTTTTCAGTCTCCCTCCCCTCCCCTCCCCTCCCCTCCCCTTCTCTCTCTCCCCCTCCCTGTCTCTCCCCTCTACCTCTCCCACTCCTTCCTCCCTCTTTTTAGTTTAGTCTTTAAATTTAGAATAGTTTATTAGCCTTTCTTTGTCTTTCTAGACACTGACATATTTAAAGAGTATACATTATTTCTGTTGTAGAATGACCCTCATTTCAGGTATGTCTGGAGTTTACTTTTAGTTTTGGCAGAAATTGATAAGTGGTGGTGTGTCCTCAGTGAATCATATCAGGAGGTAAATGATGTTAATTTGTCCCATCATTAATGTTAACTGATTGCTTGGTTAACATGAGTCTGCCAGATTTCTTTATTATAAAGTTACCTTGCCTTTTGTAATTAGTAGTTTGTGGGGAGATACTCTGATATTTTGTAATATCTCAATCCTCATTAAATTTATACCCACTAGTTTTAGCATCCACTGATGATTCTCACTGAAATTATTTGATGGTTGCAAAATAATAATTTTTGGACTCCATTAATTTTTTCTTCAAGCATCTATTTACATTTTACTGTGAAGAACTTTTTCTTCTCAATTTATTTATTTATTTTTGGACTCCTGGGTTTTAATTCAATCACTGTCATTTATTTTGATAATCACACTATTCTAAATTGGCTAGATGAATTCTCTTAGTCAGCTCAGGCTGCCATAACAGAATGATAGACTAAGTGACTTAAACAATAGAAATTTATTTCCTCATAGTTTTGGAGGCTAGAAGTCCCAGGATCATGGTGCCAGTGTGGCTGGTTACTGGTGAGAGCTCACTTTCTGTCTCATAGATACCTAGTCTTCTACAAGTATGCTTATATACTTAGAGTGGGGAGAGAGAATGATCCTACGTGTGCAAGCTCTCTGCTTCTCTTCCTGTAATTCATTTATGAGTGTCTCACCTTTATGACCTCATCTAAACCCAGTTCTCTCTCAAAAGCCCCATCTCCAAATAACATCCCATTGGAAATCAGGGCTTCAACATAGGAATTTTGGAGAGACACAGTTTAGTGCTAGCAGATTCCTTTTTTGGGGGGGGGGGGGACCAAGGATTGAACTCAGGGGTACTCAACCACTGAGCCACATCCCCAGCCCTATTTTGTATTTTATTTGGAGACAGGGTCTCACTGAGTTGCTTATTAGCGTCTGGCTGTTGCTGAGGCAGGCTTTGAACTTTGATCCTACTGCCTCAGTCTGGCTTGGGAGGCTTGGGATTACAGTTGTGCACCACTGCTCCAGGCTTCCTTTGCTTTTTTACATTTTAATAATTATATTTAATTATATTTCCAGAAGCTCTATATTATTCTTTTTCAACTATACACTTTTTGCATAGATTTTTGTTCTTCAGAGTTTTGACTCCTTTTATAACTTTGATTAACATTCTCTTTATTAATAAAGTGTCATAATTTCAAATTTTGGAGTATTTAATCTTGCTATTTTGTGCTCTTACTCAAGGTGGACTTTTATTTTAATTTTGAATTCATATATTTTTTTTCTTTAAGAATCTTTGTGACTCAAATTGGGGGTTGTATGTGGCCTTCCAAAACACTTTTGCCTTTGCATCTTCCAGAAACCTCATGAATTCTTGGTTTGAGATTAATTTTTAGATTACTCTCAGTTTGGAATTTCCCACACCTTATGGATTTTGCATATTCAAGCCCCAGACCAAAAAGAGCAGCAGCAATTCTTGGTTTTGAATTCCTTGAGGACTTCTTTTCCTCCTTCCTGTGCAGAGCCCAAGCAGAGTCAGATTTTGTTTTTATCCTCCTGTGCTTGTGGGTGTCCTTTCAAAAATTGTTTTTGTTTTATTGAGGGCATAGTCTCTTCCAGGTTCATAGCATTATTCAGGGGACTTTGTTCCAGTTTGCTGTTTTGAGAAGACCTGTTCACCTGTACCCAAATGGCTTTAAAATCCTAAGCACCTGGAATGTAGTTGGAATCATGCAAGCATCTGGGTTGCAAACTCAAGTCTATCTTTTCCATCCTTCCCACTCTTAGGTTTAACCCCTGCACCATTCTGGTGGAAGCCTCAACTGCTCACTCTTCTTTCTTGCATTAGTGTGATATATTGTTAAAATTGATTAATATTGACACATTATTATTACTAAAGTCCATAGTGTACAGTGCGGTTCATTGTGTTGCAGTTCTGTGGGTTTTGACAAATGTATCCATCATTATAGTACAATGAGCATTTTTACCAACCTAAAAATTACATGTTAACATCTATTCATTTTGCCCTCCATTCCCTGCCCCCCAATTCCTGGCAATTGCTTTGTCGTCATTCCCCCCCCTTCCTCTACCCGCAATCTCTGTAGTTTTTTCTTTTCCACAATGTCATATAGTTGGAATCATGCAATATGTAGCCTTTTCACACTGCTTTTTAAAAAAAGAGTGGTGTTCACTTAGCCACATGCATTTAAAATTTGTCCATGTGGCTTTTACTGGTTTGATTCTCTTTTTATTGCTGAATAATAGTTCATGATAATGGTTGTACCAGTTTGTTTACTTATTTGCCTATTAAAGGATACCTTGGTTACTTCCAAGTTTTGGAAATTATGAATAAAGCATAATGAAAAATCCTTGTGCAGATTTTTATGTGGACATAGTTTTTAACCTATTTTGGTAAATACCAAGGAGTACAATTGCTGGATTTTATGTTAATGTTTTTTAGCTTTGTAAGAAACTGCCAAATTGTAACCCAAAGTGGCTATACCACTTTACATTCCCTCTAACAATGAATGAGTGTTCCTGTTGCTCCACATCTTCATCAGCATTTGGTATTGCCAGTGTTTCGGATTTTGGCTAGTCAGATAAGGGTATAGTAGTATCTTATTGTTCTAATTTGCAAACTCCCAGCAGTGTATAATGTTGAGCATCTTTTTGAATGCCTATTTGCCTTTTTCTTCTTCTTCTTTTTTTTTTTTTTGTAAGATCCTTTCAGATCTATTGCCCTTTTTAGAAGTGATTTTTTTTTTTTTTACTGTTAAGTTTTAGGAGTTTTTCATGTTTTTGTTAAGTGTCCTTTATCAGATGTGTATTTCACAGTACTTTCCCCTGTTTATGGCTTGCCTTTTCGTTCTTTGTTTCATAGGGCAGAAGTTCTTAATTTTAATGAAGTCTAACTTACCAACTACTTTTTTCATGGATTGTGCCTTTGAGATTGTAGCTAAAACACATTGCTCATTGCTACACCTAGCCCAAGGTCATTTGATTACCTTCCAAAAACTATAGTTTTGCATTTTACATTTAGGTCTGTGATCTATTTTGAGTTAATTTTTGTGAAAGGTATAAGGTCTGTGTGTAGATTTTTTTTTAACGTCTAGGTTGTTTCAGCACCATTTGTCAAAAAAGACTGTCCTTTTTCCATTGTATTGTCTTTGCTCCTTTGTGAAAGATCAGTTTCTAGATTCAGTTTCTTGGATCTGTTTCTAGGTTCCTGTATTGATTTGCTAGGGCTGCTGAAACAAAGAACCACACACTGGTGACTTAATGAACAGAAATTTATTTTGTCACATTTCTGCAGGCTGGAAGTCCAATATTGAGGTTACAGTATGTTGGTTTCTTCTGAGATCTCTTTCTTTGGTTTGTATATGACTGTCTTCTCCTGCTGTCTGTATGTTGTCTTACCTCTGTAACTGGGTATTTCCAAACATACAGAATCATATGTAGGTTGTAAAGGGATGGTAATTTCGAGTCAGATATATCAGAAGACTAGGGGAAATAAGGACTGGGAGAAAGAAGACTTGAGTCTGGTTGGGAGGATGTGATTGCTGCCTACAGAGTCATTTCCCTGAAGTGGTTGGCAGAGAATGATAATGGTTGTACCAGTTTGTTGTACCAGTTAATTATAAGCCTTTTATGTGGTAAGAGGAGGTGATGCCATCTTCTGTAGTTTTGATTGTAGGGAGCTTGGTCCTGATGCTTCCTTTCAGTGCTATATTGTTCCTGCCCTTTTAGCCCATTTCTTATGCAGGGAATAGATCAAAGTGAATCAGATGACTTGTATTGGAGGATAATGGAAGAAATTTGGTCTGAATAAAAACTAATTATAATCATAGCAGGTACTACATATGTAGTACTTACTATGAATTTGACATAGCTTATGTAAGGTATTCTCATTTTAGTCCCCCTCAGGGCCTTATGAGGGTAGACATTGTTTTCATTTCCATTTTGTAGATATGGAAACTGAAGCACAAACAGAAAGATCAAGGGTAGACCCAGGGTCATACATCTAGTATATGGTGGAACCAGTATTTGAACTCAGGCAGTCTTAACTACAAACCTGTGCTATGTAGTCACTGTGTTTTCCTATAGATAGATAGATGAGTCTAGGATATATTTTGAGAAACTGCCTCCAGGGTATGAATCAAGTGTGGTAGAAATAAGGAAACCATTGAAAGTGCTTGAACAGAAGTGTGGATGTGAATACTTGATGGCAAGGACCCCTTCTTAGTGCTATGGGGGATAGATGGGTATAGTGGAGGGTAATAGTTAACCTTATCTTTCACATTAAATTTCACATAATCCAGAACATGGTGCACTAGTCTAAGATAGAACAAAAGTGATGTGAATTCAGTTAATGACAGGAAGGTGGGAATAGATGACCTGGATAGATGGAACAGTTGAATAAAGTGAGATGTGGAGTTAGATTTTGGACAGATTGATTGAGGTAATATCTTCAAGTAGAAAGGTGTTCCTGTCTGCTCCCTGGGAAGTGGTAGACTAGCAGATAAGAAGGGATCAAAGGGGAGATGCAGTAGGAAAGAGCACACATGAGAACAAGAATTCTTAAGAGATGGGAGTGTCAAGAGAAGAGACATCTTTTGCCTGAATTTTAAAAGGAAGAAAAAGTCTTACTTAATTTCCTCTTCGCTTCTAGTATGTAAGGAATTCATTATTCATGATTAAAATTTTTCTGTTGCAGTTTGAGGGAATGATGGAAATATAATATGAAAGACCTGTGATATAGTTACACTTGTATGTGGATGGAAGTTTGATCTTTAGGTTTGGTATTAGAGGCGACTGAGTATTTTCTAGAGGAAACAGGTAAGAACGGAGTAAATAGGGACAGGTAGTGAGAAGTTCCCCACAGCTGTCGTCAGTGTTTTCTTTGAACACCTGTGATCCTTAAAGCCCTTTTTGTTAGTTGCCTGTATTCCTTTCAGTGCCTTAGAGGAACAGGTGACTAGAGGTATTTTCTCCCTCCTTATGCAGGAGGGCTCACATTCCTCCCCCTCCCTGTCATTCTTAGCAGACAGTAGAGTAGATGGAAGGAAGAAGCATTGAAGATGCAGATAGAAACCAAAATGGGATGTATGGTTATTAAAATCTGTTCATCTTTCCCTTTCTATTCCTTGCTTTTTGGCCTGTCCCCACCTGGTGCTCTACTACCCTTTCTCCTGTCAATAAAAACTCAGTCCCAAACCTTCAGAAAGCATACAGCATAGACTAGAAAGCTTTTGCAGAAACAGGCCACCCGCAATTGTTTACTTTTTGAATGCCATTCAGCTTGAAAAATAAGAAGGCAGTTGCTGTCATTTTTATTTCATAGTCATTCTGTTGATCATTCTCTTTTGAGGCCTTTTGTTTCTGGTTCATGCTAGGATGTTTATTTGTGAACACTACTGGAGTCTGCTAATCATTTAAGATGTTTTGATTTGGGCTGATAAGATTTCTTTTTCTTCCAGTAAACTGGTTAAATAAGGTTGGACAGTCTGTTTTTCTGTGTGTTTTTTTCCCCTCAAAACCCAAAATTGGAGGTTTCTGTTAATTACTGGGCAGAGTTACTATTTTTATGATAGGTTTGTACTGTTTGTTTTGAGTTTCACTAGCTGTTTTTAATCATGTTATGATGCAACATTTGATTAAAATTTAAAATATTTCTATAACATAATTGACATTGCTTTTATAACAAGTGATAGAAAAGGCAGACTGATTTATAAAAATTTAGGCAAAGTATTTTTAAAAATAGAATTTCATTTGTTTTGATAGGCTTTAGGAAAAAAGTTTGGAAACTAAACTTATTTTATATGGCAATGAAGATATTTAGTTTTAAACATCTTTTGCAGAATTTTTTCCCCCAGTGCTGGGGATCAAACCCAGGGCCTCATTCATGCTGGGCAAGTGCTCAAACCATATGTTACACCTCTAACCCTAGAAATTATCTACTTACATAAGATGAGCTGTTTTAAAAGAGAAATGCCTTTGTGTTTATTTGACTAGGATTGAAACTTTTAAAATTAAAAACATTAAGACATTAAATTGTTTAATTTATTATTATTGGGGATTGAACCCAGGAGCGTTCCACCACCAAGTCACTTCCATAGCCCTTTTGATTTTTTGTTTTGAGACGAGCTTGACTTGCTTAATTGCCCAGGTTGGTCTTGAACTTGGGATCCTCAGGAGTAGCAAGATTATAGGCTTGCATAGCTAATTTTATTAAATTGTTTAATTTAATTATGATTTTTTAAAAAAGAAAAACAACCTCCCCCTCCCCCAGAAGAGCTTTTTGTTTGTTTCTAGTGCTGAATCCTGAATCCAGGGCTTTGTGCATGCTAAGTACATGCTAAGCACATGCTCAACGCATGCTCAACCACTGTGCTATACCTGCAATCTTAGAATAGGATTTAGATTTACATAGTCACAACTCCTCAACCCAGTTTCCCCTTTTGTTAACAGCTTACATTCATGGTACATTTGTTATAACGAAGCACCAACATTGGTACATTACTATTAGTTAAACTCCACATCCAATTTAGATTTCACTAATTTTTCCATAATCTCTTTGTTCTGTGCTAAGATCATATCCAGAACACCATTATTAACTTCAGTCATCATGTCTTTTTTTTTTTTTTTAAGTTGTAGATGGACACAGTACCTTTATGTGTTCTTATGTGGTGCCAAGGATTCAACCCAGTGCCTCACACATGCTAGGCAAGCGCTCTACCACTGAGCTACAACCCCAGCCCCCTAATTGTGTTATCTTAGGCAGAATTTTCTGGTCTATAAAAGTTTTACAAACTCTTTCTTTCTTTGACCTTGACACTTTTGAGGAGTTTTTTGTATTTTTCAATTTGTGTTTATCTGATGTTTTCCTCGATTTTACCTGGGGTCACAGATTTTGAGGGAGGATGAAATATCCACGATGTTAACATAAATGTAGCACTGGTGTTGTTAACCTTGGTCATCTGGCAGTTATAGTATATACCAGGCTTATATATGTTATAGCTACGTTTTCCCATCTTTCCCTGTTGTACTTTTTGGATACAAGTCATTAAACACAGTACCACACTGTTTAAGTTTCACCTCTTTGAAGGAGGGGGTAACTATATAAATTACTTTGTATTCTTCTGAAGCAATTTATCTTTGCCCCTATTTATTTATTTACTACTGTGGTGCTGGAATTGAACCCAGGGTCTTATACATGCTAAGCATGCACTCTACCACTGACCTCACCTTCTTTGACTTATTCCTTTATTTTAAATCAGTATAGATTTAGGGACACTTTGTATATATAATTCAGTACTACATGATTTGTTGTCCAAGTTGTTCCAGGTTAGCCTTTGGGAACTATTTCAAGTGGTCTTCTGTGTCCCTTTGCTGTGTCTCTGTCATTTTGTTTTTGACACTTTCTGGCACTTTATTTTTAATTTTGCTTTCTTGTGCTTTAAGGTGCCGTGGGCTCAGCTTACAAATTCCCTACCCTAACCTGAGAAAAGCTTTTTTCCCAAAGAGCCTTGATTCTTTTTATTGGAGAATGGTCTTAGAAACTAAAATCTGGCCTGGGTGCTTGTTGCTATTGGGGTATTATTGCTTCTAGGCCCTCTCTCAGTAGATGAGCTTAGAAATATATGTGTATAATATTAACCCAAGTATACACACACATCTAATTATTTCTGCATGCTTTATCCATTTTAAGTTAGACAGGAGTTCATAATAAAGCCTTTTTGTCTAATCTACTACCACATGGTTCCTTCTAGCCTTCCCACATTGCTCATCTAACTTCCTTCGGTAGGAACTTGGCTTCCATCATCCATTTACATATTTGCTCAAATCTCAGTATATCTGTACAGCTTTGTAGGAATCATCACAACTGTTGTACAGCTTTACAAACCAAACTATTCTCATGTTTAAGTTGCTCATTTACTCTTTGGAATAATGATAATTATATACTATTTACTATGTGCTATGAATTTGAACTTTTGCATGTAGTAACCAATTTTAGTGTTAATCTGATGTAGGAACTTATAGATGAGAGTACAGAAGTGCAGAGAACTTATGTGATTTGCTCCTGGGCCCATAGCTAGTAAGTAGCAGGGACTAGAGCAACCCAGACATCTCACTCTGGAGACCATACAGTCAGCTATACTGACCAAAGGCAGTGTGTGAAAACATGAGTTGGTGTCTCTCCCTCTCCTTCCTCCCTCTCCCTCTCTTTTAGAAAGGAGATTAGAAGTGATTCACTAATATCAAAGTCCCCAAATTGCCCCCTTTGGCTGTGAACAGTGCTTAGAAAATACTTAATTTCCTTTAAAAAGCATCCATTTAGAAGCGTAATACTCTACTCACTAATGTGTAAGTTTGTTTTCTTTTGGTTGAGGTGATTGTGATTGTGAGGAAAGTAGTGTATGCTTCAGAAAATGTTCTGGAATAGAAATGTGCACAACTATTTATTCCTTTCAAACCATTCCTTGACGATTGACAGGTTACTTTTTCCTTCTGGTAGAAGCATGTGGCTCTCACTCTTTTCACATACGTCTCTTGCACAGGAAAAAGGAATGGGTCAGAATTATAGTTACAAAGGCCTTTTTTGGCTGCAGATCAAGTCAAGAACCAAATTAATTGAAGGAATTTATTAACCTGCCAGAAACATCTATTCTATTTTATCAGAGTCTGTTTGGCATTTGGTTTTATTGGTCAATTTACATAGAAAAGCTTAATTATTCTGGAGTTTTGTTTTCATACTCCCCCCTCCTCTGTTATTTCTGAACAGTATTATTGAGATATAAGTCATAAACCATATAGTTCACCATATAATTCAGTCAGTTGTACAATCAGTGTGATTCAAATTTGAATCTTAAAATCAGAGATAAGATACTTAGATGGATTCTGTTCTTCCAGTTGTCATTGATTTATAATCCTGTTTTTTAGTATCAATTTACTAATGAACACCAAAAGTAACTATTGCCTAACATTAACTTAGAAGGATTGAAAGATGCTAAAAACCATAGAAATTATGGGCTGGGGTGTGGCTCAATGGTACAGCCCTTGATTACCATGTGAAAGGCTTAATCCCTAGCACTGCAAAAAACAAAACCAAAGCAAAGCAAAAGTAAAAATACATCATAAAATTATCAGAATGTGGTTTAGTTTGCTTGGTCTTTAATAAAATGTGCACAACTGTCTTGTTTTCAGCATTCACCATTCATCATTCCATTTCCCTTCCTCCTCTTTACTGGCTGTATTCTTTTCTCCTGCTCAGTCTTAAGTACATTTAATCCCATAATCCTGTTTCATCTAAGTCATATTAAGTTGAAGCTAGATTATTTTACTACTTTGTCTACCAGTAAATGCAAAGCAAAGAGATCTTTTTTTGTGTGGTGAAAATTCCTATTTCTTTAGTATGGGGCATGTTAAATTTCTCCAGTTACTTAAAGTCAGCCAGATCAGTTAGTATAGAAAATCTGAAGGAGACAATTATTAATTCTTCTTTTTCTTATAATCATTTTACTTTATTTTATTTATTTATTTATTAAAAATGTATTTCAAGTCATAGTACATATATAGAGCTCAATTTTCCATCTCTCTGGTTGCAGACAAGATAGTCACACCATTTGTGTCTTCATACATGTACCTAGGATAATGATGTCCATCTCATTCCACCATTTTTGCTACTCCCATTCCACCTCCTCTCCCCCACCTCCTCGTATCCCATCCAAAGTTCCTCCATTTCTCCCATGTCCCTCAACCCACCTCCGTTATGTATCAGCATCTGCTAATCAGAGAGAACATTCATCCTTTGGTTTTTTGGGATTGGCTTACTTTGCTTAGCATGATGTTCTCCAACTCCATCCATTTGCCTGCAAATGCCATAATTTTATTCTCTTTTAATGCTGAGTAATATTCCATTGTGTATATATACCAGTTTCTTTATCCATTCATCTACTGAAGGGCATCTAGGTTGCTTCCACAGTTTAGCAATTGTGAATTGTGCTGCTATAAACATTGAAATGACTGCATCACTGCAGTATGCTGTTTTTAAGTCTTTAGGGTATAGGCCAAGGAGTGGGATAGCTGGGTCAAATGGTGGCTCCATTCCAAGTTTTTTAATGAATCTTCATACTGCTTTCCAGATAGATTGCACAAACTTGCAGTCCCATCAGCAATGTTTGAGTGTGCCTTTTTCACCACATCCTCGCCAACACTTGTTGTTGTTTGTATTCTTGATAGCGGCTATTCTGACTGGGGTGAGATGAAATCTTAGAGTAGTTTTGATTTGCATTTCTCTAGTGGCTAGAGATGTTGAACACTTCTTCATGTATTTATTTATTGATTGTATGTCTTCTTCTGAGAAGTTTCTGTTCAGCTCCTTAGCCCATTTATTGATTGAGTTGTTTGTTGTTTTGGTGTTAAGTTTTTTGAGTTCTTTATATATCCTAAAGATCAGTGCACTTTCTGATGTGCGTGTGGCAAAAATTTGCTCCCAGAATGTAGGCTGTCTGTTCACCTCATTGATTGTTTCTTTTGCTGAGAAGAAGCTTTTTATTTTGAATCTATCCCATTTATTGACTCTTGCTTTTATTTCTTACACTTTAGGAGTCTTGTTAAGGAAGTTGAGGCCTAATCTGACGTGATGAAGATTTGGGCCTATTTTCTCCTCAATTAAGCGCAAGGTCTCTGTTCCTTGATCCACTTTGAGTTTTGTGCATGGTGAGAGAGAGAGGTTTAGTTTCATTTTGCTGCATAAGGATTTCCAGTTTTCCCAGCACCATTTGTTGAAGAGGCTATCTTTTCTCCAATGTGTGTTTTTGGCACCTTTGTCTAGTATGAGGTAACTGTATTTATGTGGGTTAGTCTCTGTGTCTTCTATTCTGTACCATTGGTCTACATGTCTATTTTGGTGCCAGTACCGTGCTGTTTTTGTTACTATAGCTTTGTAGTATAGTTTAAAGTCTGGTATTGTGATGCTTCCTGCTTCACTGAGGATTGCTTTGGCTATTCTGGGTCTTTTATTTTTCCAAATAAGTTCCATGATTGCCTTTTCTATAAGAAATGACTTTGGGATTTTAATTGGGATAGCATTGAATCTGTATAGTGCTTTGGGTAGTATAGCCATTTTAATAATACTGATTCTGCCTATCCAAGAGCATGGGAGATCTTTCCATCTTCTAAGATCTTCAATTTCTTTCTTTAGTGTTCTGTAGTTTTCGTTGTAGAGGTCATTTACATCTCTTGTTAGATTGATTCCCAAGTATTTTATTTTATTTTTTTAGAGCCTATTGTAAATGGGGTAATTTTTCTTTCATAGGATTCATCACTGTTGTATAGAAATGCATTTGATTTATGGGTGTTGATTTTATATCCTATAAATTTGCTGAATTCATTTATTAATTCTAGAAGTTTTCTGGTGGAATTTTTTGGATCCTCCAGATATAGAATCATGCCACTGGCAAATAATGATAGTTTGAGTTCTTCTTTTCCTATTCGTATCCCTTTAATTTCTTTCGTCTAATTGCTCTGACTAGAGTTTCAAGGACTATATTGAATAAGAGTGGTGGAAAAGGGCATCCCTGTCTTGTTCCCGTTTTTAGAGGGAATGCTTCCAATTTTTCTCCATTTAGGATGATGTTGGCCTTAGGTTTAGCATACATTGCTTTAACAATGTTGAGGTACGTTCCTACTATACCTAGTTTTTCTAGTGTTTTAAAACATGAAAGGGTACTGTATTTTGTCCAACGTTTTCTCTGCATCAGTTGATAAAATCATGTGATTCTTATCTTTAAGTCTATTGATGTGATGGATTACATTTATTGATTTCCATATGTTGAACTAACCTTCCATCCCTGGAATGAACCCCACTTGATCATGACTTGATCATGATCATGCACTATTTTTTTAATACGCTTTTGTATGTGATTTGCCAAAATTTTACTGAGAATTTTTGCATCTATGTTCATTAGGGATATTGGTATGAAATTTTCCTTTTTTGATGTGTCTCTGTCTGGTTTTGGTATCAGGGTGATACTAGCCTCGTAGAATGAGTTTGGAAGGGTTCCCTCTTTCTATTTCATGGAATAATTTGAGGAGTATTGGAGTTAGCTCTTCTTTGTAGGTCTTGTAGAACTCGGCTGAGAATCTGTCTCATCCAGGGCTTTTCTTGGTTGAAAGTCTCTTGATGGCATCTTCTGTTTCCTTGTTTGTGATTGATCTGTTTTAAGTCATGAATGTCCTCCTGGTTCAGTTTGGGTAGGTCATATGTCTCTAGAAATTTGTTGGTGTCTACAGGGTTTTCTATTTTACTGGAGTATAGATTTTCAAAATAGTTTCTAATTATCCTCTGTATTTCAGCAGAGTCTGTCGTGACATTTCCTTTTTCAACACAAATTTTAGTAATTTGAATTTTCTCTCTCCTTTTTGTTAGGGTGGCAAAGGGTTTGTCAATTTTATTTATTTTTTCAAAGAATCAGCTTTTTGGTCAATTTTTTTGAATTGTTTCCTTTGTTTCAATTTCATTGATTTCAGCCCCGATTCTTATTATTTCCTATATTCTACTTCTTTTGGTGTTGGTTTGTTCCTCTTTTTCTAGGGCTTTGAGATGTAGTGTCAAGTCATTGATTTGTTGATTTGTTGAATAAATGAGCTTCATGCAGTGAACTTTCCTCTTAGCACTGCCTTCATAGTATCCCAGAGATTTTGATATGTTGTATCAGAGTTCTCATTTACTGCTAACAATTTTTTTTTAATCTCCTCCCTGATGTCTTCTGTTACCCATGCATCCATCATTCAGTAGCATATTATTAAGTCTCCAAGTGTTGGAGTGGCTTCTTTTTTATAAAATGTCATTAATTTCTAATTTCATTCCATTACAGTCAGACAGAATGCAGGGTAGTATCTCTATTTTTTTGTATTTGCTGAGACTTGCTTTGTGACATAGCATATAATCTATTTTGGAGAAGGATCCATGTGCTGCTGAGAAAAAAGTGTATTTGCTTGTTGAAGGATGGGATATTCTATATATGTCTGTTAAGTCTAGATTATTGATTGTTCTATTGAGTTTTGTAGATTCTTTGTTTAGTTTTTGTTTGGAAGATCTATCCAGTGGTGAGAGAGGTGTGTTAAAGTCACCTAGTACTATTGTGTTGTGGTCTATTTGATTCTTGAAGTTGAGAAGGGTTTATTTGGCATACATGGCTGCCACATTGTTTGGGCTAGAGATATTTAAGATTGTTATGTCTTGTTGTTTTTTTTTTCATAAGATCTTTTTTAAATGTTTTTTTTTTTTTTTAATGTTTTTTAAATGTAGATGTGATATCTTTATTTATTTTTGTGTGGTGCTGAGGATCGAACCCAGTGACTCACGCATGCGGGGCAAGCGCTCTACCACTGAGCCACTGCTCCAGCCCTGTTATGTCTTGTTGATATATGATTCCCTTAAGCAGTATGAAATGACCTTCTTTATCCCTTTTCACTACCTTTGGTTTGAAGTCCACTTTATCTGATATGAGAATGGAAACCCCTGCTTGTTTACACAGTCCATGTGAGTGATACATTTTTTTCCCATCCTTTCACCTTCAATCTGTGTGTGTCTCTTTCTATGAGATGAATCTCTTGGAGGCAGCATATTGTTGGGTTTTGGGGTCTTTTTTTTTTTTTTAAATCCAATCTGCCAGTCTGTGTCTTTTAATTGCTAAGTTTAGGCCATTGACATTCAGTGTTATTACTGAGGCATGGTTTTATTCCCAGACATTTTGGTTTATTCTTAGTTTTTAACTTGATGGGTTTCTCCTTTGATTGGCCTTTCCTTTAGTGTAGTTCCTCCCTTTGCAGGTTTTCATTGTTGTTTTTCATTTCTTCCTCATGGAATATTTTGCCAAGAATTTTCTGTAGTGCAGGCTTTCTTGATGTAAATTCTTCTACTTTTTGTTTATCTTGGAAAGTTTTTATTTCATCATCAAATCTAAAACAATTTTGCTGGATATAAGATTCTTGGTTGGCATCCATTGTCTTTCAGAGCTTGGTATATGTTGTTCCAAGCTCTTCTAGCTCTAAGAGTCTGGGTTGAGAAGTCTGCAGAGATCCTAATGGGTTTCCCTCTATATGTAATCTGATTCCTTTTTCTTGTGGCTTTTAAGATTCTCTCCTTATTCTGAATACTAGGTATTTTCATTATGATGTGCCTTGGTGCAGATCTGTTGTGATTTTGTACATTTGGTGTCCTGAAAGCCTCTTGTATTTGATTATCCAATTCGTTCTTCATGTTTGAAAAATTTTCTGATATTATTTCATTGAATAAATTGTTTATTCCTTTGGTTTGAAATTCTATGCCTTCCTCTATCCCAATAATTCTTAAATTTGGTCTTTTCATGTTATCCCATAATTCTTGGATGTTCTATTCATCGTTTCTTACCATCTTCATTGTGTGGTTAACTTTATCTTCAAGATTCTATATTTTAGAACTTTATCTTTGTCTTTAACTTTAACTTTATCTTCAAGATTCTATATATTTTATAGATTTTATAAAGATTTTATATATTTTATATCTTCATTGTCTGATGTTCTGTCTTCCAAGTGATCTAATCTGTTGGTGATGCTTTCTATTGAGTTTTTAATTTGGTTTATTGTTTCTTTCATTTCAAGGATTTCTGTTTGGTTCTTTTTTAGAATCTCTATCTCCTTATTGAAGTAATCTTTTGCTTCCTGTATTTGCCTATGTAGCTCTTTATCAAATGATCTTTTGGGGCTGGGGTTATGGCGCAGTGGTAGCGTGCTCACCTAGCACGCATGAGGCACTGGGTTCGATCCTCAGCACCACATAAAATAAAATAAAGATATTCTGTAGACCTACAACTAAAAAAAAAAAAAAAAAAAAAAAATCTTTTGCTGCCTGGGTTTGCTCTCTTATATCATTCTTTAAGTCACAGAACATTTTAATTACGTACATTTCTTCTGCTGTGCTGACCAGGGATTCTAATAATGTAGTATCTTGGTTTGTTTGAGGCACTTTCTTTCCTTGTTTTTTCATGTTGTCTGTCTGTCTTCCCTTCTAGCACTGCAGATCTGAGGTGTTACAGTTTTTATCCTATAGGCTTATAGATTCCCTAGAGGGTTCCAATACCTCTCCTTGAAGGGGGAGACCAATATTGACATCTCAATACAAACAATATATAGTTTCAAACCAGGTAGCTCCTAATAGCTCCTGGTTTGAAATTTACAGCTTCGTCACAATATACAGAAATTATGAGTTCAGTTTGCATCTATTATATAGACAATAGGTTTCCACAAGGGTCTACAGTTTCTGCTGGTGGGCTAGAGAGAACCAGGGGTGGGGTGTAGGATGAGATGTTAGGGAGTAGGTGTGAGGATATACTTATTAGGTCCTAGAAAGCATGAAAGAGGAATCCAAAAGAAGTTGGCTATTAATAGAAAAGAGAGAAAGAGATTTGGGAAGGACCAGTAAGAAGAAAGAAAATAGAGTACAACTAATGAGGAGACATAAAAATTAAGAGAAATAAAACATGTAAAGGTGGAAAGTTATGAGACTAGATAATACAACTGTAGTATTCTAATCAGATATTCCAGTCCACAGTAGCCTAATGCATAAAAAATACTTGATTTCACAAATGTTGGGGATGTGAGGGCGGGAAAAGAGCAAGAGAGAGAAAACAAAAAGAAAGGAAGAGAAAAGGGAATAGAAGGAAAAAAAAAACATAAGTCTCAATGTAAATAGACAGGATTGCTTCCCTTCTCTTCTAGTAGGTGGAGTTGTCTGTTGCTTACTGGCATCTGCCCACTCAGGTCAAAGATGGTGAAGCTGGAGTCTCACAAAGAAGCCATCTGCTTCAGAGATAGGGTGAAGGGCCAGGCCGGGAGGTGGTTTTGGGTGATGTGTTCAGAGATGCAGATCTGTAGTGTGCTGTGCAAAAGTAAAAGTTCGTCTCCAGATCCCATCGCGTGTCCGCAGGTGTAGGTGAACAGGGAGGTTCTACCCTGGTAGATGGAGATCCACACAAGAGCAGCAGTCAGGGGTCCTGCGCGGGAGCTGGGGGGTCCCGTGTGGTAGCAATGACTAGGTGTCTGGTGTGGGTGGGCAACCCAAGGTCCTGCAGGGGTTGTGGGCGCTGGAGCTGGGGATCCTCTGGGGGAGCGGTTTTTGCATGGGTGATGAGTCAGAGTCGTGCACTGAAGTGCATGGCTGGGGTTCTGTGCAAACGCTGGGGCCTGGCAACCCTGCGGGCACACGAGTGGAGTTCCTGTGTGGAGGCAGCTGTCGGGTGTCCTCTAAAACTCGCTGAGAAACAGTGTTTCCACTACTTTAAACCCCGTCCTAGAGAGACTAGGAACGCTGTGTCCATCTAGGCTGCCCTCTTGGAACTGATATCTCAATGATTAATTCTGATGCTTGTCCATTTATAACTATGTATATTTAAAAGGATGCCCATACATTTGGAGCGGTTTGGAGCTATCTTTCAAGTAGCATCTCATTTCTAGAAGGAGTTTGGACTTTATAGTCCAGGCTGTCATTTTATAGGAAAAAAAATATCTAGTTGTAAACCATACCATATTATGGTTTGTTGTGCTCAGCTCCATGGAATTACTTATAGCCTGTTGAACTTTTTTGGTTTGGTACTGGGAATTGAACCCAGGGGCACTTAACCACTGAACCACAAGCCTGCCCTCCATTTTTTTTGTAAAAATATTTTTTAGTTGTCAATGGACCTTTATTTATATGTGGTGCTGTGAATCGAACCCAGTACCTTACACATGCTAGGCAAGCACTCTACCACTGAGCCACAACCCCAGTCCCTGCCCGGCCCTTTTTTAATCTTAAAAGAATTGAGGCACAATAGACAGTAGGAAATAGAGATCCTTATCTGAGTGGCAGTGGAGGTAGGGCAGGGTGGGAGGGAGCAATTTCTTAAAAATATGACTGACACATTTCTGAAGAAAATGTTCTGAAAAATTTGCCTAACATTATTGTAAGTTAAGATGTTTTTGAATTGCTATTTGATGTTTATTTCCTCCAGAATGTTTTCCAGAAACTAGTAGATTTTTCAGGTAAACTCTGAAATTCCCATAAACTCTTTGATTTGGCTGTAAGATATAATTTCAGGGTTAGGAACAGAATGCTTTCTCCTACAGCTGGGCGCACTGGTCTTCCGAGAAGATTTCTGTTCATTCCTTGCTTCTTGTTTTTGGCTTTTGGTGGAGATGTTGCAGCACGTTTCTGTTTTCTAGACTTGGCTGTTTCTGGAGAGATGACATGCTTGTTACTTATTGTAAAATACAGACAGAGAGGAACAAACTCATGTTTAACTATGACAGTGCTTTGAAACTTATCATGATAATTATTATTGTTCTCTAGAAGATATTCCTTGCCTTACTCTTCTGTTGGGTCACCTTGGGACAGTGTAATAGGAATCTGTGAATAACTGCGTCTGCTGTTACTTAAAGATGTAAACACAGATATGAGGGGAAAGGAATAATGCACTTTGGGAATAAATCAAGAGTCTGGTACATTCTGTGTAAGAGGAGATGAAGCCCCCTGAGTGGCAAAGTGATCACGGCTGGGTTTACCTAAGAGCTTTGTAACCCATGTAAGGTAGAGCTGGGCCTCTTCTTATGTGCCAGGAACTCTGCAAGTAGTTCTGAAAAGACAGTTGTTAATGGACTCCCTTGTATGGTGGCTACCTATACCCTGGTCTTGCCTTTTTTCTGTTGTGTTTGCTTTCTGTTTAGTTCCTATTCCTGGAATTTACACATCAAGCATGTTATTCTAAGTAAAACAGGTGTGCAAGTGAATTCTCACAGTCAAACCTAGTCTTTGTGGTGCCTGGCTGTGAACCATTCTCTGCTGTCAGTGTTTGGTTTTATTTATTTTGTGATTGTGCTTGTTTTTCTCTATAAAGTCAACATCTGACCACTCTCTGTACCCACTCCATCCTCCAGGCTGCATTGCAGTTTCCCGACATCTGCCTTGACCTCATCATGGCATGAGGATAATGATGAAGAGACCTGGAGGGAAGCTGTGGCTCTGCTCCTGGCTCCCTCATTGATTAGATGTGGGAGTGATTCAGTTACTCAGCTGTTCAGAGCCATAGTTTTCTCATCTCTTGCTTAAGTTTCTGTACTGGGACTTAGTCACATAAGTTGTTTTCTTCTGGTTCAAAGAATTTAGCCTCACTCTTCCAATAATAATTCCAATTGTTATTTCCCTTAGAAATGTTTTTCAATTCTGATCACCTCCTGTGATGATGAAGATAGTTGACATATCCGGAACTGAGTGGATTTCAACTCCCTTGTCAAATAAAAGTTCAGTAGTTCCATCCAGTTTCCATTAATCTCAGGTAGTCATCCATAGGAGTAGATTTTCAGAATTTTACCATAAAACAGAGAGAGAAGCATAAACAGAAGAGCTTTGTGTCCCTGCAAATACTGCCATACCTGACTTGTAATTAGCTCCCAGTAAATGTTTAATAACTTACACAAGACTCTGAGACCAGACACCATTCTTTTTTTTTTTTTTTTTTTTTTTGGTACCAGGGATTGAACTCAGGGGTACTCAACCACTGAGCCATATCCCCAGCCCTATTTTGTAGTTTATTTAGAGACAGGGTCTCACTGAGTTGCTTAGTGCCTCGCTATTGCTGAGGCTGGCTTTGAACTAGTGATTCTCCTGTCTCAACCTCCCAAAGTGCTGGGATACAGGCGTGCACCACCGCGCCCGGCTCCATACACCATCCTTATGTCATAAAATGGAGTCACTGGTTAGAGAGGGGATGTAAATCATACACTCAGTCTGGAATGTGCACCACAATTTTTAAGTGTGATTTAAATTGGAAAAATGTAGGGAGAACATCTGCATTTATGTCAGGTGGCCCTCTGTATTCTGCTTTCAAATTGGATCTCACATAACAGCTTTAACTAAAAATAGAGGCCAAAAAAATTCTCTGATATAGATGTCCTTTTCTGCACTCAGGCAGTCCAGTCAGATTTAAGGAGTAGGATTATATGGAGTGTATCTTGCTTTTAAAAAAGTCTGTTTAATTATTGCCCTACATTTAAGAGAACACTGGATTCTGTCCATTTATAACGACATCAAAAACTTCTGTTCAAAAACACATCATAATATTTTTAAAAAATATATTTAATATCTTTGTAGATTATATGGTATGGACATGTTTCATTTTAATGAAAAAATAATATAGAAAATGTTTCTAGAATATCAGAGGCAGTAACTATAATATGTATGTTTACCTTTGGTGTCATTATTACCACTAAACCTTGTATGTATTTGAATGGCTGTTTGAGGCATTTTGGTGAGAAAGTGTCACTTTAGAGAACCTAAGACATTTTCAAAAGTTGAAAAATGTTTTTATACTTCAGAGTGCTAAAACTAGTAGCTTTGGCCTTCAATTACTCAAAGACTTTTTACAAAAATAGTCCTTTAAGTATAGTTTTCATTGTAAGTAATATTTGTCTCCTGAAGACGAATTCTATTTTTCTTCACAAATTAGTGTTTGTTCCAAAACCATGTAGTAGGATCCTTGGCTGTTTCAGTGAAGTGATTATAAAGATTTTCAGTAGATCTTTGTAATATTACCAGTTGCTTTGTTAACGATTATGTTATTTTTATGTTCTGGAACTGTGAAATTCTGTCTGCACTATTGAAATGAGTGCAGGTTGTTGCATGAACACAGGGAACTCTGAATTCTTGATTCTGACTGTGGCATATGAGCTAAATCTGTCAAGGGTTCAGTTGCCTCTTTTACTTAGATAATGCAGTGGCCTCTTGAACTGAACATCAGCCTTTGTGTTAAATGGCAGATTCACAGCCCCTGCTCCACCTTTCTGCACTAGCATTCTTCCACCTAGACCAGTGTGTGAATATAAACTAAGTAGAGATTAGCTATAATCCCTATATAATAAATAAAAACTTTAAAAATGTTGAAAAGCAGATGTAGGGTGTAAGCAGATGAAGCATTTTGTGCTTTGGGTTTGTGGGAAGAATTCGCCTTTCCACTATTCTCAGTGAGTTGTTGCAATTAGCAGTTAGAAGCTGTGGAGTTGAGTACCAGTGACCCTCCTCAGTTGTTTCTTCTCTTGACCGTGTTGTTCTCATCTTTGTGCCTGTAGATTAGAGGTCTGTCTTTACACTTGTTATAGTGCTAGATAAACAGACATCTGTGTAGACTGTAATGTAAACAGATTGCATGATGAATCTGGATAATTAGTTTTAGTTTGTTTGGTCCACAATTAAGTTACTTTGTCCCTACTTTTAAAATAGATATTGTTTCTCAGTTTCTACCATGTTCAATTTTTTTCTTTCAATTATTGTTTTGTTTTGATTTTGGTGGTGTGTGTGGGGGGGTGCTCTACCACTCAGCTACATCCCCAGGTGCCCCCATCCATTTTTTTCAGACAAGGTCTTCCTAACATTGCCCTGAATGGCCTCAAATTTGTGATCCTCCTGGGATTGTAGGAGTGCACCACTGTGCCTTTCCTTTGAATTTCTTCTCTTGGCATACTAAATTTTTCTGCGTAAATTCATGGACTGGCTGAGCATCTATGCTGAAAAACTTGATCCAGTTTCAAGTGGATCTTTATTGAGGTACAGCAGTATTACTTACCTATGACTCCCTTCCACGTTCCTTCCAAGGTCTAGTTTTAGACCTTGAATTTCATTTAAGGCTCTGCATTTGAGTTTTAAAAATTAAATGTAAATTTGATGAATTATACATGTATTAAGCACTTACTATGTATAAGCATTACTCTCCATCCTGGATATACAATCTAAATAACAATCCAGAAGTTCACAGCCTGAACACGAAAGACAAACATGAATAAGCATCGTTCATAGTTATCTTACTAGAGAAGTATATTTTAAGTTCTGTGATGTGGTATGAGTGTATAGATTCTGGGGATGCCAAGAAAAGTTACAATGTGGAAAAGTCCTTTTAAGTTTTTTAGCTTTTTAAGAAAGAATTTTAAAAATTCACCATTGAGATCTGATTGCAACCTGCACATATTAAAATTGTATGATTTGATAAATTTTGACTTATAGATATACCTGTGAACCTATCATCACAAAGTAATAAACATCCATATTCTCAAAAGTTTCTTTGTGTTCCCATGTAATCCTCTTTCTTGATCCTTCCTAATACCCAGGCAATCACTGATATACTTTGTCAGTTTAAATGAATTTTTATTTTCTAGCATTGTATATAAATGTAATCATATAATATATAATCTTTTGTCTGGCTTCTTTTACTCATTTTACTTATTATGAGATTCATCCATGTTGTTGAGTCTATCAGCAGTTTATTCCTTTTTATTACAGAATGCTAATACATTTTAGGGTTATAAGTTTATTTATTCATTCATAATTCTCATTCACATGTTTTGTTTTGTTTTTAGTAAACATTTGCCAAACAGATTCATTTGAGATTGTTTTGAAACTTACTTAGGTTGGTACAGCTTGGCTTGTAGCGGGCTAATTCTTCCCAATACAAGGCAATATTTTTTCTGAGACTCTTCCTCTTAAACTACAGTTTTCCACTCTGACTAGTGGGAACATGAACTGTTCTTAGCCCTTAATGAACTCTGGAAATTATTCTGTCTCACCTGCTCGTGGTTCTGTACCTCACAAACCTGTGAGGATCGATGTGGAGCTGAAACCACAGATGGAGATGGACTTTGCACATCTTGGGAGCTCTCTGCACTTGCAGCTCTCCTCTCCTCTGGTAGTTCTGGGTCCTGTGTCTTCCAGCTGCCTTAATTTTCCATATTCCTAGGTTCATCTCTTTAACTCCAGGAGGCCATCAGGCTCCATCTGGCTTTTCCTGCTTGGCATTGAAGCCTGGAAACTATCTCCGGGTTTTAAGTTGGGACAATTCTAGAACTCTGTAGGATTTTTCTCTTTTCAGGGGTCACTGTAGTGTTCTACATGATGTTTAATGTCTAAGAACCACTGTTTAATATCTTGTTCATTATTTTAGTTTCTTCATGTGCAAGGGTATGCTATCATCCCTGCTATCCTGCTTGTCCAGATGCCAAACTTTTGGCAGCTAAAAACCTACTGTATTACTCATTAAAGAGGAAATTAAATAAAAATTATCTAGTGTTTAATGTCTGTGAGAAATTTTCAAACCTATGGATATAGATAAAGCAGGACTTGTAATTTAGTTGTTAATTCATTGATTAAAAAACAAGAGTGAGCAAATAATAAAATGCTTAATACATTTGCTGTAACAAATTAGAAATAGCACAAAGTAAACTCATAGATATTAGACATATAGATAATAAGGAGGGACAGGAATTAAAAGGAGGGAGAGAAATTAAATAGAGGAAAAAGAGAACATGAGAATCAGTAAACCTAAAGCTGGAGATATAAAAGGCATGTAGAAAAGACAAAGCTTCAGCTAGATTACCTAATAAATAAAAGAGAACGTATAAATATTATTTGTTGGTTAGTTATTAGTAGGAACAAAAAGAGGACATACTTACGAATATAGCAGATATTTAAATACTGTTAAGGGAATATTATGAGCAATTTGTGCTAATAGAAGTGAAAGCCTGGATGCGTGAATTGTAGTCCAGACTGGGGACTGTGCCAGTACCCTAGAGGTGAGATGATGATGGCCTGAACTTGAGGGAGGTGGAAACTGAAGTAAAAAGATGGAGCAGACATTTGTAATTCCATGAACGAGGGGTGGGGAGAGGCAGGGAAAGAATTGAGAATGTTCAGCCTGAGCACTTGGAAGGTGGTGGGTGGTGACATTACACCTGTGGAACAGCCGAGGGATTTTGGTGGGGTGAATAACACAGGGCCAGTGATACTATCTAGTTGCTTATTTAGATCTTGAGCTTGTAGGGTAAGTCTAGGTAAATAGTATCTACTTAGGTTGCCACAGGATTGGGTTCCTGTTTTAAAACTCACCAGCTTGTTTTCTTTTTGTGAGCATACCTTTGAACATTTCCACAAATATACAATATCTTTTCAAAAAATCAGATTAAACCCTCCCCTGTATAAATAGTAGTTAGCCAGCTTGATCCTAGATATGAGAACAAAGGTTGTACTGCGAACAGTCTTTTGTAATAAATTCTAAAATGTATGCTTGTAACAGGAGCTCTTAACTTTTTGGCACAATTTTTACATAAGTACTCAGATTTCTTTGACTCTGTGCCTTAGAGTCAGATTCTGTAAAAGTCCTTGCTAGGCTAGTTTGGCCCTGCTGTGGGGTGGCTGGAGCGATCTTTTGCAGGATCTAGCCCCAGATACCTTTGATTTAACTCATTAAATTTCTATAGGAGCTGCTTTCACTTAGGTTAGTGTGCTCAGTGTAGATGTTTCTCTCCTCTCCTTGGCCTAAACAAAACTCCCAGGCAACCCAAGGATAGAAACGAGATGGTTCCCCTATTTTTTGTTATTGTTAGAGAGAATTCATTGTGGCATGTACTGGAAACAGACTTTCCTTTTATGGTTTCATTCTTTGATTGGATTTAAGGCTGCTGCTTACCACCTCAAGCCATCGAGTGTTCAGGTAATCCTAGCCTGACATTCATTGCACTATTATTAATACCTTTACCTATATTGTCAAAAGTATTTACTGCCTGTCACAAATGGTATTCTCACTTATTCTTACTAACACATAAAACAAGTATACCTTGAACAAGGTAAACACTGTGGCTTTTTGTTACATGATTCAAACTAAATTTTAAAAAAGCAACACTTTTTCTAGGTTTAATAGATTGCTTGGAACTTCACTATAAACATATAGACAAGTATAATTGCACTTACGATTTTGGTGTTTCATACAATTATTATTCTTGTATTTTAGTTATTCTTTTAATTATCAGAGGATTCTTTTAATTATCAAGGCTCACATCATAGTCCAATAAATTTTTTGGTCAAATATTAAGCAAGTCACCAATTTCTTTTTATCCTTATTTTTCAAATTTAATCATTAATTTATATTTTTTAAATAAAGGATCTATTACAGTGTTCAAAAATTAAAGTGCTGCTGGGCACATTGGTGCACTCCTGTTAATCCCAGCAACTGGGGAGGCTGAGGCAGGAGGATCCCAAGTTCAAAGCCAGCCTCAGCAACTTAGCTAGGCACTTAGCAACTCAGTGAGACCCTGTATCTGAATAAAATACAGAAAAGGGCTGGAGATGGGTGGCCCAGTGGTTAAGCGCCCCTGGGATCAATCTCTGGTACTGAGGGGGGAAGGAGGAGAAGGCACGACCAAAGTGCTCTTTTTAAAAAAGTGCTTCCTGGGAAATCTTGGTTCTTCCTACCCCAGTCCCCATCTACCCTTCTCCTCAGTAGCCTACTATATAACCAGATAACTATATTATTTATTTTTTCTTTTAGGCTGTTTAATTGCAAAAAGCAAATTCAAATATGTATTTTTATTTCTTCTCCTTTTACTCAAAAGACATTATTTTGCATGTTGGCTGCTTAGAAAAATTTTATACCCTAGCATTTTCTCTCCGTATCACTGCATAAAGATCTTCCTTATGTTTGTTTTTTTTTTTTTTTAAATATTTTTTTTTTAGTTGTAGATGGACACAATGTCTTTATTTTGTTGCTCTGTATGTGGTGCTGAGGATCGAACCCAGGGCCTCACGCATGCGAGGCAAGCGCTCTACCGCTGAGCTACAATCCCAGCCCCCTTCCTTTTGTTTTTATTGCATCTTATTCAGTTGTCTGCATACGCCATGGTATATTAGTCCTCCATTGCCTCCAGACACTTAAATATGTACAGTGCTTTGCTATTACAGGCAGTTTCATAGTGAGTAGCCTCATGCTTGTGTTATTTCATGTGAATGTGTATGTCATGATTGTTCAGATTTGTAGAAACGTGTTTTGCTAGGAGAAAGGGTAAATGCACCTGTGACTTTGACAGATGCTATATTGTATTCCCATTGTGTGAGTTGTATGTTTTACATTTCCACCATCAGTACATGAGGGTCCTTGGAGTAGCCCTCTTTCTCCACAACTTGACAGAGAGTAGATGGACTTAGATCAGATTATACCAATCTAATAAGGAATGCTGTCTCAGTATATATTTTTTAATTTGCATTTTTTGTTTTCACAAGTCAGCTTATGCAACTAAGCTGTTTATATGTCTTCTTTTCACATACATTGTCCATTGTTCTATGGGATCATCTCTATTTTTGGTACCAGGGATTGAACTCAGGGGTACTGGACCACTGAGCCACATCCCCAGCCCTATTTTGTGTTTTATGTAGAGATAGGGTCTCACTGAGTGGCTTAGCTCGTCGCCATTGCTGAGGCTGGCTTTGAACTCGCAATTCTCCTGTCTCAGCCTCCCAAAGTGCTGGGATTACAGGCCTGCGCCACCACACCCGGCTGTAGAAATTCTTTATATGGGTGTATTTCTAGACTTTTCTATTCTGTTCATTGATTGTCTATTCATTTGCCACTTACACATCTTTAATTCTTGAGGCTTAATAAAGTGTGCTTTAATATCTATGAGAACTGTTTCTTACTGCTCTTTTTTAGAGTTTTCCTTGTAACTATTGCTTACTTTTTCAATAAGATCTTTAGAATCAAACTATTCAGTTGTTGGAAGAATTAAGAAGTGAGTATTTTTATTTGGGCTTGTGTTAATTATAATGCCATTAGAAGAATTGGTACCTTTATGTTTATTCTGTCTTTCCAAGAATATAGCTTTCTCTTTATTCAAGTCTACTTTCATTTCTTTAAAGATTTTTAAAGTTTTCCTTATTAACTTGCACACTTCTGGTTAAGTAAAAAATATGAAAGTATTTAATTTTGTTGCTTTTGAAATGAGGCCTTTTCTTTTATATCATCTGCTGCTGTTTGTATCTATGTGCAAATGCTATTGATTTCTGTAATATTTATTTTATAACCTGCCATCATACTGAATTCTCTTGTGTTTGTGGTCAGTAATTCTTAATATTGTTTAGAGCACATTTAAAAGAGTTAGTACTATAGAAATGTGTGTATGTACTTTTGGTACCAGAGTCTTGGTTGAGAGGACTTACTATATTCTATATTTTTCCTGCTGTAGACATACATATAGCTTTACGAACCCTAAAGAGTTGAAAAGAAATAATTTCTGTATTTTTATTTCATATTTCAAGTTTTTTACTTGATGAAAAAGTAGTCTTTTATTATAAGAATGAAGTGAAATCCAAACATTTACTGGTATGTATTGCAGTTTAGTTGTAAAATAATGGAATTAGTGCATTTGTTTTTAAATGAAATAGTAATGTATTGATAATATATCTCATGTACATTTTTGTGATTGATTTTTTTCTACTTTCATACAAATAGTGAGTGTAGGGTTTCCAGGGAGGTTTATATGGTAACCGATCAAGGCTTTGTATCTGTAGGCCTTACTTTAAAGTCTTCTTGTCCTTAACATTTAAAAATAAAGGCATATTTACCTTAGGTAGTAAGAATGACTCTTTCGTCTCTTAGAAGTGAAGAGAGATGCTGTTTCCGGGCTAGAATTTTTGCTAAAATGATTTTACCTTGTTATATTGAAAATTTAGATCTTGAAACTAAAGCACATTGTCTTGAGTAAAAAGTATTTATAAAAGTTCAGAAATGTAAACTGAATTGCTTTTTATCTTATTTTACCCAAGGGAACTCTAGGCTCTTTGTATAAAAAGCTTCTTGTAGTTGCCATCTGTTTTTCTGATATTTTAAAATTTAAATAATTGGGAAATTACAGCCATCCCTTGGTATCCACTGGTGATTGGTTCCAGGACCCCTGTGGATACCAAAATATGAAGATGTTCAAGTTCCTTGTATAAAATAGCATAGAATTTGCATATAAAATGTGCACAGTCTTGCCCTGCGCCCACCTATAATCTCAGCACTTTGGGAGACTAAGACAGGAGAATCGCGAGTTCAAAGCCAGCCTCAGCAATGGCGAGGCACTAAGCAACTCAGTGAGACCCTGTTTCTACATAAAACATAAAATAGAGCTGGGGATTTGGCTCAGTGGTTGAGTGCCCCTGAGTTCAAGCCCTGGTACAAAAAAAAAAAGTGCACGTTCATCTGTGTACTTTAAATCATCACTGTATTCCTTATAATACCTAATAGAATATAAATGCTCTGTAAATAGTTGCTGTACTGTCTTGTTTAGGGAATAATGACAAGGAAAAAAAGTAAGAGTTCAGTACAGCATTTTACCCCCTAACATTTTTCCATCTACATGTTTGAAACTAATAGATACAGAGGACTGAACGAAATTTATCCTAAAAGAATGAAGGCAGCCGGAGACCGCGGCTCATGCCTGTAATCCCAGCAACTTGGGAGGCTGAGGCAGGAGGATCACAAGTTCAAGGCATCCTCAGCAATTTAGGAAGACCCTGTCTTAGTTAGTTAGATAAGATTAGATAGATAGATAGATAGATAGATAGATAGATAGATAGATAGATAGATAGATAGATAGATAGGACTGGGATGTGGCTCAGTGGTTAAGTGCCTCTGGCTTCAATCCCTGGTACCAAAATAAAACAAAACAAAAAAAGAATAAAGGCAGTAAGCTGTTAAAGACATACTACATGACACCTAATAATGAAAAAGAGAGTTGATGGTTTAGCCTAGTCAGATCAAATTATGTTCATTTTCTTTTTTAGATAAACAAAAGCCAATATTATGCAGTAATGGAAAAGGCTACTCTGTGTAGCCTGATTGAAACTATTGAGATAAAAATGCACCTTTGAGTACTTGTTTAGGTTTGTCAATAGCATGCTGTCTTCTTTCCACTCATATTTCCTGTGTTACTTCCTATCCATAGAAAGTCCCTTCCTGGTAGATTGGTTTATTGCACAGTATGATACTAGTTCTTCACTAGAAATTCCTTGAATGGAAACAAAGGCATCTATCATTTGGTGGTGATTGTTTGTATTAAACAGTATAAAAATTCCAGAAAGTTGTTTAATTTCATAAATGTATATCTGAACTGGTATTATTATATGTACTTTTAACACTAGCTCATATGGTAGATTCTAATTGCTGTTGCAGGGGAATGAGTATTTTCATTTTTGTTTCAGATATGAAGAATTAGGAAAGAAAATGTTATTTTTGTGTATTTCAAGGGCACAAAATCTTGATTAAAAATAATTATATTTTGTGTGTAATACCACATCACAATTGTGTCCTCAGAAAATTTTTCCCTGACTTCCCAAGCATCTGAAGATGGTCCTCTCCCAGTGATTCTTAGAGCAATGTATCAATTCCCAGTCCTGTATTTGTTTTTTCTTCCACATTAGACTCTCTTCCTCTAAGAACTCATTATAAAGAATGTCTTGCACAGTGCCTGGTGCTAAATATTTGTTGAATGGGGTTGATAAAAATTGATGAATTTTTAAGCTTCTTCTAATGTTTTCTCCAAAAATGAAATGTAGGCACAAGTAAAATTCAAAATCAAATCTTAAATTTTGTGTAAGGCAGTAGAAAGTATATATAGTATCTTCATAATGAATATTCATTTTCAAATAATCTTTTTTGTAAAATATTCTTGGTTGTGGGTAATTGGGTGATTTGAAGCATAGGATGTTTTGTTCATTTTTTTATAATTTATTTATTCTAACTAGATATATATAACAGCAGAATGCATTTTGATTTATTGTACACAAATGCAGCACAACTGTTCATTTCTCTGGTTGTACAGGTGTTTTGTTTTGTTTTAGAATCAAGACAGCCTGAGTTCAAAATTTTTTAAGATCTCTGAGTGCTCTAACTATAAGATAGAATAATAGTGTTTCTACCTCCTGGGGCCACTGTGGACTAGATGAGATACACATAAAGTTTCTGGCACAATGCCTGGCACATAGCGCATGCCCAGTAAAAGGCACTTCTTCAGTGGTTATTGCTGATGTCTTATCACCATCGTCATTGTATTCTGCATAGTTTATATGTTGAATCAAGGTCAAAATATGTTCAGATAGAAGTTGTAAAATTGTGTATAACATTCTGTGTGTCAGTGTTAAAATATATTATTGGTTATGAATTAATGTTTTATTAAAGATACAAAAAGTCCATTTTGTTTAAGCATTATGTTTGTTCTTGTTAATTGGCAAATGTGATATTTTTGAAGGCTGTAGGGTATTTTATAATAATCAAAAATACAGTATTTGTACACATAAAGGAGATTGCTGATTTTCATCTACTTCCCACTAGGAATTCTTGCTTGAATGGAAATGGGCAAAAAAATCACCGAAAGAGCCTGGTTGTCAGCACTGCAGAATTGTCAAAGGGGCAGACCATAATATGAAATGAGTGTTCTGGCAAAGTCACATAATCCTTCTGTCAATCTCATGAGTAGTTGTTTGCTTTAAAATATTAAATCTTTAAATATGCTTACTTTGAGATGCCAAAATTACTAACTGAAAAATACACATGGTTTAGCAGAATTGCATGTCCTCATATAAATCTTACCCTTTTTCAATTAGAAGTCTTAGGACATTCTCTTGTGTTTTCATGGAAAACCATAAAACTGAAGTCAGTGTGCTTTCATTTGTCTCTGTGCCTGATATGACACAGTGTACAGCTTTCAAGAGAGACAAAATCTGCCAGTACTTTGAATAATTTAACTTAAATTGTAGATAAACCACCTCATCAGTTTCTCCTGTTCAGCTGTGCATAAATTGCAACAGTTGCGCATAAATTGCAACTGCTTTTAAAAGTTACTGCACAAATTTCATACAATTTTGCTTTTTTACCTTCCCCTAAAATAATGCATTCTTTAAAAAATTTAAACAACCAGCTGGGTGCGGTGGCATACACCTGCTAGAGGGTGGCTGTGGCAGAAGGATTGCAAATTCAAAGCCAGCCCCAACAACTTCGTGAGACCCTTTCTCAAAATAAAAAAAGGGCAGGGGATGTGGCTCAGTGGTTAAGTGCCTCTGGGTACAATCCCAGGTACAAACAACAACAGCAACAACAACAACAAAACCCTACAACCAAAAAGTTGGGAGTCTCGTCCTTCTACCTCTCCTATCAGGTCTTTGTATGTATATGTATGCTACATACTCACATGTATAGTTTTGTTATTCCTAATGCTATATTGTGCAGCTTGTGCATCTACTGTAATACCATGTTATAGATATCTCATTTTATCAGTACACATGGCTCTGTTTCATATGGTGTTTCCTTGTGTGAATCGATCATAATTTTTTTCGGTTTTCCTGAATTCCTTTATTATAAATATTATTGCAGCAAATACTCACATATGCATAGTTTTGCACATTTTTTTAGACTGAATAGATTGTTAGAAGTGAAGCTGCTGGGTCAAAGGTTTTGTTTTTTAAAGTGTTGATACTAAAAATTGATATTTTAAAAATTATTGGTCCAGTTTACATACCCATCATGAATATATGAAGATAGCTACTTTTCATATTTTCCTGTTCATTAATGTTCTTCATTCATTTGAATTTTGCCAGATCAATTCACCAAAAATGTATTTTAATGTTTTAACTTATTTGTATTTATTCTATAAACTGTTATTTAGTGTCATCTTTTACTTTTATTTTTTGGTACTAGGCATTGAACCCAGGGACAATAGAGCCCTAATGCGCCCCGCCCCCCACCCTTTTAATTCTTTTGAGACAGTTCTCACAAAGTTGCTTAGGGTCTTGCTAAGTTGCTGAGGCTGGCCTTGAACTTGGAATTCTCCTGCCTTATCCTCCTGAGTCTCTGGGATTATAGGCATGTGCCACCACACTTGACTGTCTATTTTCTAATTGTTTATTTTGGCACAGGAAATCCGTAATTACGTTGCTGTTTTTCTCTTGATGTTCTTCACTCCCTGATTATCAAAGTGCACCAGGTTTTCTTCTAATATTTTAATAATTTTGTCTTTTACATTTAAGTCTTAAAACACCTGAAATTTTTTTGTGTAGCATCAGATAGAGCCTAACCCTTCTTCCTCCATACCAACTGTTGTAAAAATGTCAACACTGATTTAAGTAGCTGTTTTTACGTATTCTAAATTTGAATGCCATTGATCCATTTTGTTTATTCCTCTGCCAGATACATACTTTTCTAATGATTGTGTCTTTTTCATTCTTTCAGAAATGTTTCTTGGTTAATCTCACACATTTTTACTTCTAGATGTGTTTTAAAATGCTCTTGGCATATTTTCTAGAGAATATTTGCAATCTGTGTAACAGACATTTTGGCTATTTCTGAACATATGCCTTTGCAGGCCCAGGTACTCCACGCCTTCTCTGTTTACTATGACTAACGTAACTGGCTGTCACTGCCTCTGACCTTTGCCGTCTGCCACTCTGTTCTTTTAGCTGCTTACCCTCCCAATCCCTCTACCACCAGCATACCCATTATTTGCTTGTTTACTGCTGCTTTTCAGCTTTGTGCATAGCCATTAATCTTGTGTAGATCTCACTGTACAGTCAGAATAGAAACAATTCATAGTGCATCAGGTCATGATCTTAGGTTTCCTATTAGTCAGTTCTTATTGTTGCTGGCTGCTTATGGTTTACTTCACAAATGCCAAACCAACTTCGTCTTTTAATCATGCATTTTGTGCTAGTAGTATTTCATTTCATTTGCTCAGATTTATAGAAAGTCTGTTTTCCTAAGAAGTAAGACATTATTGGATAGTTATTATAATACTGCATTTCTGTTGTGTACACTTGAGATAAAGTACTTTGCCACCATTGCCCGTAACTCTCCTGCTAAGTCCTTAAATGTCGTATTAGGATATACTATGCCAACATAATCAGCATGTGTTCAATTAACTGGTGCTATTACCCTGGTTGTTTCTCTCTCTCTCTCCTTTTTTTTCCCCTTCAGTTGTGACTAATATTTTTAAACCTTTCAGTTTATATAAAATGGAGTGAATTTAAAGTCTGCCTCAGCAACTCAGTGAGGCCCTAAGTAACTCAGTGAGACTTTGTCTCTAAATAAAATACGAAATAGGGCTGGTGATGTAGCTCAGTGGTTGAGTGCCCCTGAGTTCAATCCCTAGTACCAAAACCAAACAAACAAAAAAAAGCATTCTATTCTTTACTTTCTGATTTGGGAACAGTTAATGATAGATGCACATGAATTCTTTTGGGGGGGGGCTGGGGATGTGGCTCAGTGGTCAAGTGCCCCTGAGGGGGCACTCCTTTTGTATTAAAGGAGCCACATCCTCAGCCCTATTTTGTGTTCTATTTAGAGACAAGGTGTTTCACTGAGTTGCGTAGCTCCTTACTGTTGCTGAGGCTGGCTTTAAACTTGTGATTCTCCTGTCTCAGCCTCCCAAAGTGCTGGGATTACAGGTGTGTGCACCCAGCCACATGAATTCTTAATCTCTCCAGTTATTCAGAGGATTTAGATTTCTCCTCAGCCCTGGGCATGTCTTCCTCTAGAGCCTTCCCTTGTAATTGTAATCTCTTAAATCCCATTCCTCTGCCATTTCACTAACCCTAATTAGACTGCAACTTTTTTCAAAGTGTGATTCGCGGTCCTTGTTGATGGAATCAGAGTCACTTGGGTAGTATTGAAACCATGGGTCGTGGGGCTCACCTCAAATCTGCTCATGTAGAATTTGTATGTATGGGTCTCCAGATTTACAATAATTGTTTTTGAATTGTGTGGTTTCCATATTGAGTTTAATTTCATTTTTTGTAGATATATACACTATTATTGTTGACACCTGTATTATATTATTTTCATTACTATGATGAAATACCTGAGGCAGACTAATTTATAAAGAAGAAAGATTTATTTAGCTCACATTTTGGGAAGCTGAAAGACCAAGACTGGGTAGTTCCATTGGTTCAGCAGCTAGTGAAGGTCTAACAACATAACGGCGAGAGCCAGATACCACAGCCAAAATGGAATCCAGAGAACCAGGGCTCCCATAATCTTTTCTGAGGGCAGGTCCCTAATGACCTGGGACCTCCTACTATGTCCCCCTCTTAAAAGTTTCATACTACCTTCCAGTACTACCACCCTGGGGACTAAACTTTCAATACATGGGCTTTTCACAGTGTCCTAGCAGTTTTTTTGGCATTTGGATCAGGCCTGTCATTGGGTGGCACTCTGTAAACAGAGAAGGACATCTGTAATTCCATCCAAAGCATTGTCATCCCCTATAATTGGTACAGCCAGAAAAGCTTTTGATATTTCCAAACACACCCCTTTTCCACCACGTGGGGGAGATATCCTCCTCAATTAAGAATCTCTGGTATATACTACTTTTATTTTTCTAGAGTTATTCTTTATAGCTTAATATGTATAGTTAATGTAAGACTCCACATTATTTACAACTCCACTCAGAAGATGCTTAGAGTGATTTAACTGCAATCCCATCTTCCTATTTCCATGGCATTTTTTAAAATATTTGACTCTAGCTTTTTAAAATACTGACTAAATAAGACATTATTATTACTTTCTTCTTTTTTTAAAAAAAATATTTTTTTAGATGTTGATGGGCCTTTATTTTATTCATTTATATGTGGCACTGAGGATTGAACATTGCCTCACACATGCTAGGCAAGTGCTCTACCACTGAGCCACAACCCCAGCCTCATTATTATTACTTTCTACAGTAATCAGTATTTGTTTATATCTACCCAAGATTGCCAATTTTTAAATTGATACTTCTTTCATTTTAAACTTGTCTTTAAACAAAAAACAAAAAACCTTCTTTCAAAAAGGACATTATTGTGCATTTGGAAGTAAACTGAGTTTTTGTTAGGAAATGTCTGTTTTTTCCAATTTCTTGATGTTTTACTTGAGAATATAATTCTAGGTTGACATACTTTTTCTAAGCATAGTATTGTTCTCCAGTTCTGTCTTTTATCGTTCCTCTGAGAAATCTAATTGCTCCCCCCCTTTGTGGATAAATTTACTTTTTCTTTGACTGATCTTAAAGATAGCCTCTTGGTCTTTTATGTTCTACAGTTTCCCATGGTGTGTCTAGATGTGCTTTTCTTTTTTATTCTCCTTGGGATTTGTGTCTCTGGAACCTGAGGTTTTATGTCTTCTATCTGTTCTTGAAAATTTTCAGCTACTATTTCTTAAAATATGGGTTCTCCATTCTTTGTTTGGAAGCTTTCGTTAGTTGTATTTTAGATCTTCTTAGCCTATTCTTCCTATTCTTTAATCTCTTTCATATTTCTTTTTTATTCTGCTGTTTCAGGTCTGTCTTGTAAATTACTAATTCTCTGTGAAGGATTGTATTTTTTCCTATTTCCAGAAATCCTGTTTTGTTCTGCTTGTTTTGTTTCTCTTGTCTTCCAAGTCATTTTTGTTAGCTTCTTATTTCTGTCCCATGTATTTGTTAGCTTCTATTTCTGTGAACTTTTAAAGCACACTTAATTGTAATTTTATATTATATATCTTTTAATTCCACAATTTTAACTTATGCAAATTTAATTTGGTTTTCCATAGCTCTTCCTGCTCTATCATGCTCTTTTGTGTATGTGTCTGGTGCTGGTGATTGAACCAAAAGCCTCGTGTAAGCGCTCCAAACTAACTACGGTCCAGCCTTCCTAATGTGTTTGATAATTTTGTTTTAAGTTCATATTTGGCTGATACTATTATGTAGGAATCTCCTAGAATGTAAGTTGCAGGTATGTTTCTTTCCAGAGGAATTGCTTCTATTTCTTGTGGGTGCCCAGAAAGAGCTTAAGTTCATTTCCTGGCTTGAGCTGGACCTCACAAAAAGTGTTAATTTTTATCTCTATACCCAGCTCAGGAGAGGTTTTATAATTAAGAATTTCTAGTGGAGAGGTGAAGACCTGATGCAAACAGGTTGCTTTTTATTTACTCTCTTATCAGTGGATAGAGCCCTCTCGGTTCACCTACCTGAGGGCTGTGGCCCTTCAAGGTCATTGTGATTTTATGCAGTAGTCTCAATTACAACTTGCACCATATCTAATAAATCTCAAAATTCAGATCTCTAGATTTCAAGTTTTAACTAAGGCCATAGATTTAGTTTTTGCTTACTGCTCTGATTTCATTCAACAAATTCATTCAGCATGTTTATTTGCTTACTTATTCATGCATACATGCACACATGCATGCAATGCTGAGGATTAAACTCAGGGCCTTGCACATGCCAGGCAAGCACTGTACCACTGAGTCATACCTCAATAGAGACTTTTTTGGCTCATTACTGTATTCTCTGTTTTTACCTTTCTTTTGAGTTCAGCAGTGCCTTTAAAAGTGTTTGTTGTATCTTGTCTACTATATCTAGTTATTATAATGGGAGGGTATTTCCCATCTAGTCTTAACATATTTCCAAAAACAAAGCCTTGGTTGTTTTTTTTTAATGCACATTGGAGGATGCTGCTGCTGTTGCTTCTGTGTAGGAAATTGGAATTTGGTTACCTGATCCTTTATCTTTCCAAAACTCAGTGCCACAATTAAGTTTTATTTATTTATTGACATTTGTGATCTACCAGTTAATATTTAAAAGTGTTATTGATATGAACAAAGTCCAGTTAGAATCCCAAAATTCAAAACAAAGTGTGAAACAGAATTTTATTGGTGAGCTTGGAACTGACTGTACTCTTTATCATTCACAGATTAGTTTGCATGTCACTATGCAATCATTATCTATTAAGTACATTTTTTAAAAGTTAGTCTGATAGTTTCAACCAGTTTTTCTCTTTTCTGAAATTAGGATCATGGAGTTCTAGAAATTTGGACCTTTAATTATCTAGTTTCAAGAAACAAAGACCCATTCAACTTAATTCAAGAAAAGAGAGGCCATGCAAAGAGACACATGATGTGGAATTGGAAAGTTGTCAGAAACTCAAGGCAGCTTGGAGTTCTGTTCTTCTGTCATCTCTCTTTTTCCTCTGTGCATCTGTTCTCTTCTCTGTTCTTTATTGATTGTCTTCCTTGTATTTCTTCCTGTTTTTCAAAACTTCACTCAAAGTCCTGGCTGTGACATGGGCACAATTTTTATAGTGTCATTTTACATGGAGTTACATTGCATGATGGTGCTATTTCTCAGTATTTTCAATTTCAAACTTTCTGAGCCGAGCATGGTGACACACTCCTGAGCAGCTGCGAGTAGCCTCAGCAGCTCAGGAGGCTGAAGCAGGAGGACCACAAATTTGAAGCCAGCCTAGGCTGCTTAGCAATACCCAGTCTCAAAAAGGTTGGGGATGTAGCCCAGTGATGGAGCACCCTGGTTTCAATCCCTAGTACTTCTTAGAGTTATTCTATATAAAACAGTTGTTATTAGCTATATGTGGCTACCAAAATCAAAACTAAAATAATGCGTGGGATCTGTATGGTAATAACTATAAAACGCTGATGAAAGATATCAGAGAAAACCTAAATAAACAGAAAGATCTCACAGTAGTGTTCTTGGTTTTTACATCTCTACACAAAAATGTTAGTTCTCCCCCAAATTGAGCTATATATTAAATGTGGTTTCTATTAAAATCCCAGCAGGATTTTTTTTAAAATATAGGTGAGTGGAATCTAAAATTCATATGGAAAGGCCAAGGACCTAGAATAGCCAAAACTATTTTAAAAAAGAAAACATTGGAAGAATCACAATACTTGATTTTTAAGACTTATTGTAAAACTATAGTAATTAAGACTATATGTTATTAGTAAGGTATAGACAGAAGATCAATGAGTCAATATAGATCAATGTAAAGTCAGAAATAAATGCATACATATAAAGCTAATTGACTTCTGACAAAGGTGAAAATCCATGAAAGAATTTTTTTTTTCTTTTAGTACTGGGGATTGAACCCAGAGGTCCTGTGCCACTGAACTACATCTGCAGTGCTTTTTATTTTATTTTTTTTAAATTTTGAGACAGAGTCTCACTAAGTTGCTGAGGATAAACTTGAAATCCTCCTGCGTCAGCCTCCCAAATCACTGTGATTACAGGTGTGCACCACATGGCCTTTTCTCTTTTTGTGCAAGTTCAATGCCAGTTTTGGCAGTTTAGCGAGGCCCTGGAAACTGAGCGTGACCCTGTCTCAAAATTTTGAAAAGGCTGGGGATATAGCTTGGTGGTAAAGTGCCCTTGGGTTAAATCTCAATACTCTTCCCCCAAATAAAAATTTTTGCTCTGTGTATTAGTTTGAGAGGACTGCTGCAACAAAAGACCACAGACTGGGTGGCTTAAACAGTAGAAATTTATATTCCTATAGTTCTGGAGGTTGGAAGTCCCAGGTCAAGGTGCTGGCAGGGTTGGTTTCTCTTGAGCTTACAGATAGATGGCTGCCTTTTTGCTGTATCTCCACATGGCCTTTTCTCTCTATGCATATTTCCTTAGTGTTCCTTCCTTCTCTTCTGTAAGGATATCAGTCATTGGATTAAGATTTACTCCTATGAGCTCATTAACCTTAATTACCTCATTAAACATCCTGTCTCCAAATACTGTGGCATTCCAAGGTACTGGGGGTTAGGACTTCAACATATAAATTGGTAGGAAAACAATGAAGCCATAACATTCTGTGAAATACACAGAATGTATATTTCAAATATACATTTCAGAGTCTCAAATACACAGTTAAGAAAACAAAAGAAAAGCTACAGACTGGGAGTGGGGTGGGAAATAACCACAAATCATATATCTGATAACAGACATGTATCTAGAATTATATAAAGAATCCCCAAAACTCAATAAGCAAAAAATATTCCAATTAAAGCATGGACAAAAGACTGGAAGACACTTCGCCAAGAAACAGCTGATAAGGATGGGAATGGATGTTCAGTGTCGTTAGCCATTAGGGAAATGCAAACTAAATCCACCATGAGCTACCATTTCATATCTACTAGAATGACTAAATTAAAAACATAGTAGTAACTGCTAGCAATGATGCAGGGCAGCTGGAATTTGTATACATTGCTGCTGGGAATGAACAATGGTACAGCTACTCTAGAAATAGTGTGACAGTTTTTTATGAATGTTCCATGATATGAGCTAGTCCCACTCCTGAGTATTATGTAACCTGTACACAGATGTTTATAAGAACTCTGTTCATATTAGCCCCAGGTTGGAAACAACCCAGATATCCTTTAACTGGTAAATGGATAAACTGTAGTACATCCATGTAATGGAATACTATTTAGCAACAAAAAGGAATAAACTAATGACACGTGCAACAACTTAGAGAAGGAGGAGTCTCAAGAAGTTACATAATGTATGATTTAGGACAAAAGGATAGTGGTAGAGAACAAGTCAGTGTCTGGACCTAGGATATAATTCCAGTGGAGTTTTTGCAGCGATGGAACTTCTCTGTTTCCTGATTGTGAATGGCCTCCAAAGGTTCACCAAACCCAACAAGTTCTGGAACAGATTTGAAATTCAGTAGTATTTTCAAGAGCTCCTATAAACAAATCTGTTCTAGAGCAGTAGGATTTCCCTCACCAGGGCTAATCTCATTTGAGAAAGGTTACTCAGGTTCTGTGGAAGTATGTGTGTGGGATGAGTAGATCAGAATAACGTATGAGAGCAGGGCCAGGATAACCTAAGCTGAGCTTTAGAGGATGTCTAACAGTTGGGCAAAAGTGTGGATAGCACTGAGAAGTGACAAGTTGTTTAGTTTGGCCAGGGCATAAGGTACAGATTAGGGAGTGACTGGAAAGATAGAGACCAAATAATAAATGAGTTCATAATGAAAATGCTGTACTTCACAACTTGATATCCGTATGCAAATGAATGAAATTGAAGCCCAATTCATCTCAAGTGGATCATAGACCTAAATGTGAGGGCTAAAACTATTAGAAGAAAACATAGGAAAAAAACCTCGTGGCCTTAAGGCTCTTAGCTATAAGACCAAAAACCCAACTGACAAAAAAAAAAATAACAAGTTGTATTTCATCAAAACTAAAACTTGTATGCTTCAAAGAACACCATCAAGACAATGAAAAGACAGAATGATGAAATACTTACAAATCATATAACTGATAAGGGATTTATATACAGAATATATGTACAGAATTCTTACAAGTCAACAATAGACAACAGTTAAAGATGGGCAAAGAATTGAATAGGTATTCTTACAAAGAACGTATTCAGATGGCCAGCAAACCTGTGAAAAGATGTTCAACATTAGTAGTCTTCAGTGAAATGTAAATCAAGCCACAGTGACATGTCATTCCATACCCACTAAATTGGCTAAAATTAAAACAGACAGACAATAACAAATAGGCAAGGATGTAGAGAAACTGGAGCCCTTATGTTCATGGCTGATGGCAATGTAAAATGGTGTAGCTACTTTGGGAAACAGTTTGCAGTTCTTCAAAAAGTTAAAGATAGAATTACTATATGACCCAGCATTTCCTCTCTTCAGTGTCTGTACTCAAGAGAATTGAAAACATAGGTCCACACAAAAATTTGTGCACTCTTCTGTACAGCAATATTATTCACAACAGCTAAAAAGGAGAAGCCTTCCAAATATCTTTCAGCCGAGGAATGAGTAAACAAAATGTGATATTTTCATGTAATAGAATATTACTTGGGGCTGGGGATATAACTCAGTTGGTATAAGCACAAGGCCTGAGTTCAATCCCCAGCACCACACACACACACACACACAGTATTACTTGGCAGTACTAATAAATACATGGATGAGTGCACAGCATGGATGAATCTCAAAACTGTTGTTTTATGTTGTGCCTTGAGGGGGTCTGCCGCCGAGTTGAGGTCCCAGAGGACGAAAGGAAGGGGGCCCTCAGGGAAGACAGAGCGGGGTCCCGCAGGACGAGGTAGGGGGTTGTCCGTCCACAGAGTCACTTCACCCGGACTCTGGGGGCTGGTAAGACCGCTCTGCTGGAGCAAGATGCAGAACCCTTTATTCCAGGAGGTGTAACAGCTTATGAATGTCCTCCGACCGTCGCGGCCCTGAGCTTGCAGCCAGTGGTGTACCACTCTGTGTCAGGAAGGTGGGGAAGGAGGGAGGGGGACTCTGAAGGTATGGAGAGTGCTCCTACGTGAAAACATGTGCTAAGTGGAAGAAACCGATTGCCAAGGACCACATATTTAATCCCATTCAGAATGGTTAGGTTTACCGAGAAGGTAAGTGAATTAGCAGTTGCCAGACACTGAGAAGAGCTGCAATAAGCAGTAATGGCTAATGAGTAATGAAAATGTACTCAAATTCAATAGTAGTGGTTACATAATTGTTTTTTTAATATATAAAAAGTTGAATATATCTAATATATATACAGTAGTATATATATAGAACATATATACACACACACAGTATAAGGGTGAACGTTATGGTATGTGGATTCTATCAGAGTAAAATCGTTATAAAAGTGGTGTGTTCAGTGAAAACTTTTAATATGCTGACAAGGAAGCAGTGGTGTGTATTCCTGAAGAGCTTTAAATTCAAGAATGATATGATCAGAATCTTGGGGTGGGAGCCTGTGAAGGACGGTGGTCATATCAGTGATGTGGCAGATGACTAGGTCTCTATGCACAGGATATTTATCTTTGGTTTTCTGCCCTTAGGAAATATGAAAATTTTTCTTATTAATACTGAATTAAATCTTTTAACTTTCTACGTGTTAGTATCTTACAATATCTACCTTGCTTTCATTTTTCAAAAGTAAGTTATTTGAAGTGATTGAAAAAAGAATAGCAGATACACGATATTAGAGATGTTTTTTAAATTTATCTTAGTGTATAACTATAATCACTATCAAATTAGATAACAGCAAAATATAATTTATTTTAGCCAGAAGACCAAGGTTTTTGATGAATCAATTCTTTAAAGAGTCTTCACTAATAAATATGAATTTTGATGAACAAAGGCTCAGAAATTGACTTTCCTGGTTTTTTAAAAAAAAAAAATCCCTTTTTTGGTGAAATATTTTAGCACTGCCAAATAAGTTAACATATTAGAACATATTTTAGACAGCATAGGAAGAAAAAAAATAAAGCAGTCATCATTTTAGCTATCTGGTTTTCTGCTTATTCTAGAGAACCCTAATTTTAAAATTGTTATCTTTTAGAAAATTATGGACTGATCTACATTTTGGAATATTGTATTACTAACTTTAGCCTGTAGTAAATATTGACTTTGGTTAACTACTCATCAGTAGTTAACTGTCATGGTTTTTCTGTTAAATATGTGATGGTGTTAACTGTTTGTAAATCTGTTTTTAGCAGAGTACATTGTGTACAGCAACCATTTTGGAAAGGTGCTGTGTGTAACTTCAATAGAGAGTGTGCCCTCCTGTGGTTACTGGAAACAGAATTTCAGCTGGAAACAATAAACCCTATGTGTGAATTCATATTTCTCTGTTGTTCCATAATAGAATCACCCGATCATTCATATTATGAATTTCCTTTAATTCTTTTTTATTTTGTATTTTTTGGTGGTTCTGATGATGGAACTCAGGATCTCGTGCATAGTAGACAGGTGCTGTACCACTGACCTATATCCCTACCCTTAAATTTCTTTCTAGTAAAAAACAAACAAATTGTGATGTGATTTTTAAATCCTGAGAATTAGAGAGAATAGCTTATTTGCAGAAGATGGTAAAAAAGATGGGACTTGAAGAGCAGAAGGAGGGAGAAAGGACATCTAAGTGTAAGGAGAGGCAAGTCATGGAAGAGTTTGGAAACTAAAGTTGCAGAGAGATAACCTGAGTGTTATCCAGGTACATGCTGCCCTCCTTTACAAATGCTCCCAAAATGGGATTCTGCTTCATCATTTATATATCTTCATCCTAGGAATGAAGAAACAAATATTTATCTAGCACTATTTGAAATACTTATCTCTTTTAATGGGAATTTTAGTTTGAAATAAAGTATTTATATCTGGTTTGTACTGCAGTGGGCATTTAGGTATTTATCAGGGATTTTGTTTGAAGAAGCCGTTAAAAATTTTTTTTCTGGCAAATTACACTTTAATTTCTAATTTTATGCGGAGGGTCTTTTAATTCTTTTATTGTTCTTTTGAGTTAATCAAAAGAGTTTTTGTTTTATTTGGTACAGGGGATTGAACCCAGGGGCTCTCTACCACTGAGTCACTCTCCCAGGCCACTCCTACACCCCTGCCTTTTTAAGACAGGGTCTCCCTAAGTTGCTGAGGCTGGCCTCAAACTTGCAATCCTCCTGCTTCATCCTCCTTAGTAGCTGGGATTGCAGTCATGTGCCACCAAACCCAGCCAAAGTTTTGTATTTTTATTGATGGCTGTGCCTCATGTCTACCTTCCTAGATCCTTTGCCTGTATTTTTAATGTCTAGTATTCTTAGGATTCTTTTGTTAATGGTATTATCAGTTCTTGTCAGGTGATTCACAGAACTCCACCAATCCACTAGTAAGGGAGAACTGTAACTACAAATAATCCTGGTTACATGAATGAATCTTCTTGTGATCTGGTATTTGAATGTGTTCTCTTTTGGTTGATAAGGAAATTTACCTACATTTCAGTTAAAAGTGTGAAATATCTAATTTTAAAGTATTTTAGATTGGCAAAGAATTATTGCCATTTTTATGCAAATTGAAAAGAAGTTTTTACTTATTTAGATATAAATGCACAGTTGCAAGTACCAGGAATATAATATTATGAATTGATTTTTAAAGTGATTTTTAGTTTTAATATGTGACTTGCAAAAATGTATTTGGTTTGTATTGAATATATTTATTTGACTGCACCATCAAGTTCAAAAGGATATAAGGAGGTTGTTCTCGTAATTAAATAATTGAATTAACCTTTCATATTATGTGGTTTTTAAATGAAAAAATTTAAGGCTACTTCATTAACTCAAAACTTTTACCAGCCTTTGATTGAAGGGCTGTATACTGTAATGCCTAATAGCTTAGACTCTGGAACCAAACTGCCTGGGTTTGAATCCGGACATTGTCCTTTACCAGGTATATGGCCTTGACAAATTCTTTAACTTCCCTGTGCTTTCGTCCTTGTTTGCAACATGGGAATAACATTAGTTCCTATCTTAATGAGAGTGTTGTGAAGATTTAATGAATTAATACAAAAACACTTGGAATAATGCCTACAAGTACTAAGGTTCTGAGTATTGGCTGTTGTTCCTGTCATATTAAATTTATACATGAGTTAATGCTGAAATCACTGTGAAGGATATACCACTGTTTATTTTGTAAATATAAATCACTTATTTCACTTCAGTGAAAACAAAAGGTAATCTTTTCTTTTTCTTTCTTTAGGCACGGAATGTTAACACCGGTGAATTAGCAGCAATTAAAGTAATAAAATTGGAACCAGGTAAATTATTTGAAATTTGATGTTTCTTATTGCTTGAAAGTCATTGGCTATCTTAAGGCTTATTTTAATGATGTTTGTTATTTTTCCCAGTACCTTCTGGGAAATAGAACTGGTTGTCTGCTCTGGGCGTCAGAGAGGAGCTCCTGATTGGTGCCTTCAGAATCTAGTGGAGCTAACTCTTGAGAAGTCAATACTACTGTGTTTCCAGGGCACCATTGTCCTGGGGCTGGGCAATGGGAGGAAGGGAACTGAGCTCTGGAAGGTTGTGGTCCAGTTCTTTGTCTCCTGTCCACTTGCTCTGTGAACTTGGGCATGGAGCTTCAGGTATCTTAGTTTGTTTTCTTGGTAGACCCAGCTGTCACACTTATGTACCGTTAGTATCCTAATAGTTACTTTCCACCTTGAGCGGCGAAAGTCCCTGAGGACAATTTCATATATTTTGTCTGCTTTAACTATATTCTGTCTTTGGATTCACCCACCCCCTTGAAACCCACATTTTTCTGAGCTCAATCCCTTTCTACTTTCTCCCTCTTCCTGTAAGCCAAGTAATTGTGCTAGTGTCCAGACTGGTTCCATAGCAGTTAGGGTGCCTTCAGGTTTCAACTTCATATGAACAGAAATCCATTCAGAGTTTTCAAGGGTGGGCAATCTTTCTCTACAAAAGGCCAGATGGTAAATATTTTTGGCTCTGCAGGCCATTTTCCTCCTTGGCCTCCTCCCTCTCTCCCCAATGTAAAAAATATTCTTAGCTAACAAACCATTCTTAGAAAACCAGGCCACCTACTGTTATAGTTTGCCTACCCTTGATTTAGATTATCAGTAAACTATTTAGAAGTACCATTAAGACAAGTTTTAAGGATGTGTTGATTGTGCTCATACAACACTGAAATATAATGAGTAAAGAACACTTTTTTTCATTAGACATGTTTACAGATCTTAGACAGTCTAGTTACATTCTAATATCATAAGACAAGGTTTCTTTGTTTTCCCCAAATCTCCTACTCTTCAATTTTTAGAAACTTAAGAAAGTTATTTGAATTTGTTGAAATCTGAGGTATAAAAAGAAATTAAAAGATTTGGCATTTAAAGCAGGGCCTTCGATTTCATCATTAAGAAGTGGCTATGTTACTTGATGAAACGGTCCTAATCAGAAGTGGTTTGTACATACATCAGCCCCTCACATCAGCAGAGTGTCTTTTTTTTTCAGAAAGCCTCTCTGACCCTTGGAATAACTAAGCTGACACCTCTATAATAATTAAGCTGAATCACTCTATTAAAGCATGTACAATAGCTATCTTGTCCTTCTAGACTTTCCTTTTTTTGTTTCCAGGTTTTAATCAAATTTGTGCCCCTAGCACTGAGCTTAGGGCCTGGCTCATCTTAAAATTACCTTGAAACTGGATATGGTGGCGCACACATTAATCCCAGCTGCTCAGGTGGCTGGGGCCTGAGGATCGCAAGTTGAAAGCCAGACTCAGCAACAGTGAGGCGCTAAGCAACTCAGTGAGACCCAGTCTCTAAATAAAATACAAAATAGGGCTGGGGATGTGGCTCAATGGTCGAGTGTCCCTGAGTTCAGTCCCTGGTAACCTCCCCCACAAATTACCTTGAATGTTAGAAACTTAAAAGTCAGGCATGGTGGCAGATATTGAAATCTCAGCCACTTGTGGCAAAGGCAAGAGGATCACAAATTCAAGGCCAGCCTCAGCAACTTAGCGAGACCCTCTCTGTCTCAACATAAAAAGGTCTGGGGATGTAGCTCAGTGATAAAGCATCCCTGGATTCAATCCCCAGTACAAACTTGAAAAATCTATTTCTTCATCAGGGCAGTTGTTTTCTGATTTATTTAATGTTTGAGTTGTGATGCTGTCAATCTTGAGCACTGCCAATTGTCCAATATCAATATATTGATCCATGTAGTAAAATATACAACTAAATAAGATGAATAAAAATAAAAATCAATCATATTGTACCACCAAAAGATAGGGGTTATCACTATATTACATTTTATATATATACTTAAATTAATTAACCTTGGATTTCCTACTTACATTCATAGAAGCCACCTGAATTTTTATATTTAATTTCTCTGTTTTATTTTGTTTATATCTTAAGAGACGTGTTTTCTTGTTGGTGAGCTGTGCCCACTGGTGAAGAGCACAGACTCTGAAGGCAGGCTATTTTAATTCTAGTCCAGACTGGATCACATTACTTAAGCTTTCTGGACCTCTGTTTTCTCATCTGTGAAATGCGGATGACAATAGTAACTTTCTCTTCAGGTTATTGTAGAGATTAAATGGTCTTAAATATCTAAAGCACTTAAACAATATTGCCTGGCACAGAGTATGTACTAAGTACTTACTATAGTCAGGTGGCTAACAGTTACTGCTACCCCTCCTAGTCATTAAGGTGTGACTAACCTTGTTTTACCTATACCAGCCCTTGATATTTCCCTACGTATAGCTATAGGACAAGAACCCAGAGCCACAAACAGGAAACTCTGTACATTGCTGGTGGGAAAGTAAGGTGGTGCTGCCACTTTGGAAAACATTTTGGCACTTTTCTAAAAATGTTCCACATAAATTTCTCATGATGACTCAGCAGTTCCTCTCATGTGTATCTTCCCCTTCAGTGACTTTCACACTTAAGTGTTCATAGCAGGGCTGGGGTTGTGGCTCAGTGGTAGAGCACTTGCCTAGCATGTGTGAGGCACAGGGTTTGATTCTCAGCACCACATATAAATAAAATGAATAAAATAAAGGTCCATCAACAACTAAAAAAAATTTTTTTTTTTAAAAATGTTCATAGCAGCATTACTCATACTATCTCAAACTTGGAATCATCCTAACTGCCCATTAGTTGGTGAATGAGTAAACAAAATATGTTATATATGTATAGTGGAAGACTATTTTGTAATAAAATAGAACTGCTGATATGAAATAAATAAACAATGTGCTAAGTGAAAGGAGCGAGGCACAGAGGCTACCTGTTGTGTGTTTCTGTTACATGCAGTGTTCAGAAAAAGTGTTCACTTTCCAACAAATTTGTAGAATTGGAAAGTGGATTAATAGACTGGTGAATTGGAGGCAGGGGGGTGGATTGGCAGTTAAATGAACATGAGGAATCTAATAGAGGTAATAGAAACCATTCTAAAACTGATTTATAGTGAGGGTTAAAAACTTGATAAATTTACTGAAAATACCATCATTGAATTGTGTACTTGAGTGCATGAACTATATGATTTTGAAATATGTCTTAAAAATAAAAAATGTAAAACATAATACTATTGACAATAATAGTTTCTTACTAAGGTCTGCACATTGAAAATAGTTTATATGTCTCACATCTCTTTTATGTTTGTAGGTTTTTCCTTTTCTTTATATTTTTTTCATATTTTTTTATTATTGTACATAATGATGGAATTTGTTGTTACATAATGTAACTATATAATTTTTAAAATTTATTCTAATTAGATTTACATGACAGCAGAATGCATTTTGATTCATTGTACACAAATGGAACACAACTTTTCACTTCTCTGGTTGTATACAATATAGAGTTACACCATATGTGCAGTCATTTATGAACCTAGGACATTGTTGTTCATTGCATTCCACCACCATCTTTCCTGCCCCCATGTCCCATCCCTTCCCTTCCCTCCCCTTTGACCAAAGTTGCTCCATTCTTCCCATGCCCCCTCCCACATTATGGATCAGCACCCACTTATCAGAGAGAACATTTGGCCTTTGGTTTTTTGGGATTGACTTACTTTGCTTAGCATGATGTTCTCCAACTCCATCCATTTACCTGCAAATGCCATAATTTTCTTCTCTTTTAATGCTGAGTAATATTCCATTGTGTATATATACCACAGTTTCTTTATCCATTCATCTATTGAAAGGCATCTGGGTTGGTTCCACAGTTTAGCTATTGTGAATTGTGCTGCTATAAACATTGAAGTGGCTGCATCACTGTAGTATGCTGGGGTTTATTTAATTTTTTTTGGTATTGAGGATTGAACTCAGGGGTCCTCAACCTCTGAGCCACATCCCCAGCCCTATTTTGTGTTCTAATTAGAGACAGGGTCTCCTGAGTTGCTTACTACCTCGACATTGCTGAGGCAGGCTTTGAACTCATGATTCTCCTATTGTAGCCTCCCAAAGTACTGGGATTACAGGTGTGTGCCACCGCACCCAGCTTGTAGTATGCTGTTTTTAAGTCCTTTGTGTATAGCCCAAGGAGTGGGATAGCTGGGTCAAATGGTGGTTCCATTCCAAGTTTTTTAATGAATCTCCATACTGCTTTCCAAATAGTTTACACCAATTTGCAGTCCCATCAGCAATATATGAGTGTGCCTCCACATCCTCGCCAACACTGGTTGTTGTTTGTATTCTTGATAACTGCCATTCTGACTGAAGTGAGATGAAATCTTAGAGTAGTTTTGATTTGCATTTCTCTAACAACTAGAGATATTGAACATTTTTTCGTGTATTTGTTTATTGATTGTATATCTTCTGAGAAGTTTCTGTTCAGCTCCTTGACCCATTTATTGATTGAGTTGTTTGTTTTTTTGGTGTTAAGTTTTTTGAGTTCTTATATATCCTGAAGATCAGTGTGCTTTCTGATGTGCGTGTGGCAAAAATTTGCTCCCAGAATGTAGGCTGTCTGTTCACCTCATTGATTGTTTCTTTTGCTGAGAAGCAGCTTTTGATTTTGAATCTATCCCATTTATTGACTCTTGCTTTTATTTCTTGCACTTTAGGGGTCTTATTAAGGAAGTTGGGGCCTAATCCGACATGATGAAGATTTGGGCCTACTTTCTCCTCAGTTAGGTACAGGGTCTCTCTTGTCTGATTCCTAGGTCCTTGATCCACTTTGAGTTGAGTTTTGTGCATGGTGAGAGATAGGGGTTTAGTTTCATTTTGCTGCCTATAGATTTCTAGTTTTCCCAGCACCATTTGTTGAAGAGGCTATCTTTTCTCCAGGGTATGTTTTTGGCACCTTTGTCTAGTATGAGATAACTGTATTTATGTGGGTTTGTGTGTCTTCTACATCATTCTACATGTCTATTTTGGTGCCAATACCATGCTGTTTTGTTATTATAGCTTTGTAATATAATTTAAGGTCTGGTATTGTGATGCCTCCTGCTTCACTCTTCTTGCTAAGGATTGCTTTGGCTATTCTGGGTTTCTTATTTTTCCAAATGAATTTCATGATTGTTTTTTCTATTTCTATAAAGAATGATGTAGGGATTTTAATTGGAATCACATTGAATCTGTATAACACTTTGGGTAGTATGGCCATTTTGACAGTATTGATTCTGCCTATCCAAGAACATGGGAGATCTTCCCATCTTCTAAGGTCTTGTTCAGTTTCTTTAGTGTTCTGTAGTTTTCATTGTAGAGGTGATTTACATCTCTTGTTAGATTGATTCCCAAGGTTTTTTGGTTTTTTTTTTGAGCCTATTGTGAATGGGGTAGTTTTTCTAATATTTCTTTCATAGGATTCATCACTGATGTATAGAAATGCATTTGATTTATAGGTATTGATTTTATATCCTGCTAGTTTGCTGAATTCATTTATTAATTCCAGAAGTTTTCTGGTGGAAAGTTTTGGATCCTCCAAAGAATCATGTTGTTGGCAAATAATGATAGTTTAACTTCTTCTTTTCTTATTCATATCCCTTTAGTTTCTTTCCTCTATCTAACTGCTCTGGCTAGAGTTTTAAGGACTATGTTGAATAGAAGAGATGAAAGAGGACATTCCTGTCTTGCTCCCATTTTTAGAGGGAATTCTTCCAACTTTTTCCCATTGAGGATGATGTTGGCTTTTGGTTTTGCAAGAGAGCTTTTACAGTGTTGACGTATGTTCCTACTATCCCTAGTTTTTCTAGTGTATAACTATATAATTTGACCAGTAACACTCCATAGCACCTCCCCACCTTTATAAAATTTTTGTTGTAGAAACTTGGTCATTTGTAGTATTTCTTCTCAGTCTGGATTTTGTTGATGTGTCCCTGTATCATTTAATATATTTTTCCATGAATTGATGGTTAGCTCTAGAGATTGAATAGTTTCAGGTTCGATTTAGATGGAGGAGAAGTCTACTTCATCAGTGGGGCGTTGCTCACATTTTTCTATGTCAGAATTTTGATGACCAGTCTTCTACTTTTTAAATTTAAAAACATTTTTTTTGGCATTACTGAGAATTGAACTCAATACTGACCGCTCTAACATTAGTTATCTCCCACCCCCAGCATTTTTTATTTTGCGATATGGTCTCACTGAGTTGTCAGGCTGACCTCAAACTCACAACCCTCTTGCCCTGATTCCTGAGTAGCCGAGATTACAGGTTGTACACCATTGCACCCTGCCCAATCTGCTACTTTTTGAAAATGAAAATTAAATCTGAAATAATATGATGGATTTTAAGAATTTACATCTTGAGTTTGATACTTTGTTCCCTTTCTTTAAAAAAAATAAATAAATAACTGATAAAACCTGTTTGAACCTGAAGCTAAATGAAAGCATGGGAGACATTTTAACAAAATTGTCTCAGTGTCAGGTTAGTCCAAGGTGGTTCACTGTGAATTCTAATCTTATTCATGTGGCTTTAGTTTTGCTTTTCTCAAATAGCTATTTTGATTAACCATCAATCTATACTTTTTTTAACTTAAATTGCAAAAACAATTGTTACTGTAATAAGAATAAAAAACAGTTAATCAAAAACGGAAACTAAAATTATTTATTAGTTTTTTACTTTGTATCTTCACTGGCAACATTTCTGTGATTTCTTCCAGATTTTGTGTGTGTGTATAGAAACGCCATACATACACGTTTACATATACACTTAAGTAAACAGATCACAAAGGAAGCTGGTCATAGTTCAAAGGTAGGCAAGGCTATACTGCTTAGATCAGTTCAATTGGTTTGCACACAACTGAACCTGTAAAAAATGTTACAGAGGATAAAAGGATGCATGTGAATAAGGCACAGCTCTCTAGTGCTTCCCTGAGGCCTCACAGAGGTGACCCACATTGGTGATCAGTGCCATGAATAATCTGTCGCCATGAACACCTGGCTTGCCACCCTTTCTACCATCAGGACTTAGCAAGTGGTATAACTGCTGTTAGAAAAGGTAGTTATTTGCTATGATTCCTCTCTAAATTTTTGTGTTCCGTTTCTTACTATGTCCTGAGGCTTGTAGCAGGCCACCATATGTACACTTTAAAAAAAAAATTTTTTTTTTGTTATTGTTTGATTTATTTGTATGTGGTGCTGAGACTCGAACCCAGTGTCTCATGCATGCTAGGCAAGCGCTCTACCACTGAGCTACAACCACAGCCCCCATACACTTTTATAAATATGTGTGTGTTTTGTAGGTATAAATGTCAATTATTTTTATTTGAAAAGTACATCATGAATATTTCTCATGTTATTTTTACAGTACCTCCTTTAAGTTGGCCACATGGATTTCAGTTGTATAAATCAGTTATTTAAACAATACTTAATGATAATGCCATTTAAATTTCACAATTACAAATAACATTGCCATGTACCTACAGGGATGTCTTTTGTCTTTGTGCATATTGTCCTAGCTAGTCAAAGGATATGTACATTTTAAAGATTCTAGGAAGATACATATAGGAATACTGTATACTGGGGAAGGCTGTGCCTGAAATTTCCAGGGTTTTCCCCTATGTTTTATCAAAAAGGGTATCATTGATCTCTTACTGTTAATTAGCATTTCTTTGTTTCTAGTGATTGAATATTCCGCCACCACCACACACCCACATAATGCCTCTGGGCCTTTTATTTTTATTTTGTAGAGAACCTGTTTATACCAGGCATTTCATTAGTATTTATTCATTATCTGCTTGGTGCCAGATGTTGGTATAGGTGCTGGGCACACTGTGGTAAATAAAGCAGATGAGGCTCCATTGAGAAGCTGAGATTTTAGTCAGAAGAGACAATAAGTATGGAAACATCACATAAATAAGATAATTTTATGAGTTAAAATAAGGGTCATGTGGTTGAAAGTGGGTGGGGACTACTAATACTAGTGTCACAGTCTTGCAGGGCCTTTTGGGGCAGATGACTTTTGGGTTGAGATTTGAATAAGACGGTCTTGGGGAATCCATTCCAGGTAGTGAAAGGCAAGTGAGGTGCTCTAAAATAGGAATGAACACAGCAGATTTGAGGACAGAAGAGGCCAGTGTGACTGTCTCATTTTGAGCCATTGGGAACATGGAATTAAATAGGGTTGAGAAACTAGGCAAGACCTAATCTAGATGGTCCTGAAGACTGTGGTAAAAAATAGTTTTTTTTGTTTTGTTTGTGGTACTGGGGGTTGAACCCAGGGCCTTGTGCATGCCAGGCAAGCACTCTACCAACTGAGCTATATCCCCAGCCCTGAAGAGTAGATTTTATTTGAAGCATAGTGAAAAGCCTTTGGAGAGTTTGGGGCCTGAGCAATGGGATCAATGAAATGAGTAATCATCTTTTACTGTATTTTGCATGTCTGTTAGAGATCCAGTTGGAGATATTGAATATGAATAGGCAGTTTGATACCTGCATCTGAAGCTCCAGGAGAAGTTAGAGATGCAAATTTGAAGGTCATCAGGATATAAATGGTGCTTAAAGCTATGGAAGAGGATGAGATCACCTAGGAAGAAAGTATAGAGAGAGAAGGGGAGGGGGCGCTGAAGTTGGAACTCTGCCTCATTCTAACATTAGAGGTCTGCTAGAGGAGAATCCAGCAAAGACAGCTTAAGAATAAGTAACCAGTTACATTTAGCTAGGAAACATACCTGCTGAGTATTTTGTCATGGAAACCCATAGAAGAAAGTCTTTCAGGAAGGTAGGAGATGTGAACTGTGTGAGATGGTGCTGAGAGGTGTGGAGGAAGACTGAGAATGGTGCATTGGCTTTGGTGTGTTTGATAAGATTAGGTCAGTGAACTGGTGGAACTAGCTCAGGAGAGAATAGGAGGAATGGAAGGGGAGATAGTCTTCTGTCAAAATTAAGAGCTTGAGATGATGGAAAGACAGGATCCAAGGTATAAGACTGAGCAGGGGCAATTGATTCATTGTAAGAGGTAAGACTGAGTATGAGTACATATGCAGGCAGGTTGGTGGAATTGGTATTGGGAAGATGGGTTCTTATCTGTTTGCATTCATTTTATTTTTGAACCTCTAGGTATTTAGAATGAGAGTTGGATTGTGTATTAGAGATTTAGTGAGAGAGAGAAACATGTGAAATGGTCATCTTGGAAAATGAGAAAGTGTATCTCTTTTTCTATACGTGTACATATACACGTACACATGAATATGTGAATAAATTTGGATTGTCTGACATCAATAAGGGTCCAGTTGAAATTCAAATTTGAAGTGAGTCTAATGTGTAGCTTTTGCTCAGATAGATGTACTGTGACCAAAAAGAGAAGAATGACTTTTGGGGATGTGCACAGTAGTATGCCCCAATGGGCAATTTGAAGATTGTTGTAAGGATTTGCATTGAGACAGTTACATTGGGGCTGGAATTGAGAGAGATTTGGGAAATAGATCGTAGGAAAAATGTATTTGTTTCATCTAGGATATGTTGATCATGAAATGTTTAGAAATTGCTTAAGTAGATGTACACAAATGTCCACTTGATGCATAGATCTGGAACTTGTGAGGAGAAGTCTTGGTTGGAGGCATAGACTTGGCAATTCCTGGTATGCAATATTAATTATAGTTGGAAAGTTTCAAAAAGGAAGAAGGCATCATTAGTGTCAAAAGCTGTCAAGTGTTAGGTAGAATGAGAATTGATAAAAGACCTTTGATTTGGGAGTTAGAACAACATAAGCCTTTGCAAGAGTAATTCCAGCAGTAACGGTGAAAAATGTAGTAGATTGTAGTGAGGCGAGGAACAATGCAAAGTTGAGGAAGTAATGGAAAGAAAATAATGCTCAGACTTTTCTTTGAAGAAATCTGCCTGTGAAAAGCAACAAGGGATGGATTTAATACAGGGGTTGCAAGATTAAGGGAAGTTTTTATGGTAATTGGACCATATTTGTAGGCAGAAAGGAAGAAGTCAGTGGAGATGGAGAGAATAAAAGACCTGAGTAAGACAGAAGTTTATTTCTCTCTTACAGAACAGTTCTGAGGCAAACTGAGGTCAGCAGTTCAATTTTTTTTTGGTAAGGTCCTTCAGAGATGCGACTTTCTATCTTTTGTTTTATCACCCACTTACATGCTTATTCATGTGCTTACGTGAGGCTGGGTCACCTGTGTGTCCATCTTCAGCTTTCAGGGAGAGAGGTGGGTATTTTCAGACAAACAATTTCCTCTTTTAAGGAAGTGAGATTGGAGGTCACATACCAGTTCTGCTCATTTACTGTTGCTAAATTACTTATTTACACAAATGCAAGAGAGCCTGGAGACCACATTGCCCAGCCTCTCTTCATTGGAAGAAGCGATGTCTTTAGCTGAGAATGAAACAGGGGCTGAGTACATAGGACATTTGAAGAATAACAAAAGTGACTTTTTGTTGTTTTCAAAGCCATGTAGGGAATGGGAAGAAGAAACTGACTAGTTATCAGCAGCAAATTGTTGTACAGTGTTACATACCTAATCAGTGTTAGAAATCAGTCATTTTTGATTATGAATATTAACATAGCCATGTTACAATTCAAGAGCAGTCATTAGAACATGACTTTAAAACAAAATATAATCAATTTTTACCTATTAAAAGATCTTTTCTCTAGAAATTTTTAGAATTATAGGAAAAATTAGTAAGAGAACTAGACAAGACCCTATTAAAAGGTAGATAAACTTGTCACTATTTTAAGAACTACTTGTGAGGGCTGGGGTTGTGGCTCAGTGGTAGAGCGCTTGCCTAGCATGTGTGAGGCACTGGGTTCGATCCTCAGCACCACATAAAAATAAATAAAATAAAGGTACAGTGTCCATCTACAACAAAAAATATTTAAAAAAAAAAAAAAGAACTACTTGTGAGTGAATTTCTTATCTAGTTATTTGTCAGTTTTTGCTTCCATGTATTTAGGGCTTTGTGGTTAAGTGAAAGATTATATTCTATTCTTTCTCATAACAATATGTAGAATTTACAAAATGGTCTAATATTTCATTGTGAACACCTGGAACTAAAATACAATTCATAAATACTAAGAAAATGTAGGTTTTGTTAGAGCAGTAGTCTTGAAAGGAAACTATACTTTCTTTTTTTTTTTATTTTTCTCAAAAGTTGCATTTTAAATAGTGTGTACAGCTTCTGAAAATTTGTTTTTTTCTGTTATGTTTGATAACATGTATTAAAATGCAACTTTTGAGGAAAAAAAATAAAGTAAAAAAAAGTTGCATTTTAATACATGTTATCAAACATAACAGAAGAAAAAACAAATTTTCAGAAGCTGTACACACTGTTCACTGAAAACATTTGTTGAGGCAAATAGAAAAAAAAATTGTTACAATCATAATTTTTCTAACTTTGCACAAAATTATAAGCAGATTACATTCTTCATATTAAACACCTTTATATGCACTTTCAATGAACAGTATATATATATATATATATTCATATATATTTTTTATCAACCATCTTTACTATACCCATTCCCATTTCCTGCCCCCCACCTCCCCTGTGTCGCGTCCAGTGTTTCTCTATTTCTCTTATGTTTCCCATTCCCACTCCCTTATTCATCAGCATCCACTAATCAGAGAGACCATTCGGCATTTGGTTTTTTGGGATTGGCTTACTTCACTTAGCATAATGCTTTCCAGTTCCATCCATTTGCCTGCAAATGCCATAATTTTATTCTCTTTTATTGCTGAATAATATTCCATTGTGTATATGTACCACAGTTTCTTTATCCATTCATCTATTGA
>PVHX01008434.1:0-83629 GCA_004024805.1 Geosciurus inauris | reverse complement strand
TTGGTGTGATCAATGGTTGCCTTTATTTGCTCTCTTATCTCTGTTGGAGTGATCAAGTTTTGCCTGTATTTGCTCACTTAAGTCATCCTTTAATTCCCAGATCATTTTAGTCACATACATTCTGAATGATTTCTCTGACATTTCCTCAACTCTGCTGTTAATGGATTCTATTATTGCAGTATCTTGGTTTGTTTGGGGTAGTTTTTTTCCCTTGTTTTTTCATGTTGATTATGTGTCTTTCTTGCAGTGTGGATCTGAGGTATTGCAGTTTCTACCCTATAATCTTGTAGTGACCCTACAGATTACCTGTATCTCACCTTGGTGTTCACTTCTTGTCCCCAGCACTTGTCCCGAGATGGATGCTACTGCACTAAAGATGATGGTGGTGGTAGCGCAGGTAACTCAAGTTGAGCAGTAGGGGTGGCCCACGATGGATGTCAACACTTTCAGAAATGTGGCTGAAAAGGTAGGACTTACGTTGGCTTTGGGCTGATTGATCAGAGATGCAGCGCTGTGGCATGCTGTGCTGTGGTGGGCACTGCCTCCAGGCCCTGTCTGTTTCAAGGTGGAAGCTACTGCTTGGGGAGGGCTGTGGAGACTGCTGTAGTGTCCCAAGATGGATTCAAGGAGGTATCAACAGCATGGACCTGGGCTCTGCTCAGGGGTGCTTCTGGGCCTGGGCTCTCACACAGTCCATGGGGGCAGTTCTGGGCCTGGGTCTGGTCTCCTACAGGTCGGCAGGAGCAGTCCTGGGCCTAACTTGGGCCCGGGCTCCCGCAGGGGTCCCAGGAGGCACAATCTGATGAATTTCTTAAAGTTTGGTTTAAATTGTTTTTAAAGACCATCTTGAATATATGCACTGATTAAAGATTATTAATATGATGATTTCTCTTTTTAAAAAATTGTTTTTTAATTAAGTGTACATGACTGCAGGATATATTTTAATTCATTGTATACTAATATAACATCTTAGTTTTCATTAGATATCAAGATAAGAAGTATTTAGAGCAGAGATTTCAGAAGTACAATTGGACTAAATTTAATATGGGATTAGTGGGTCACTTGTTGTTGCACGATATAAAGTTTCAGAAAAAAATCATGACTCACATTTTTTACTGAAAATCTGAGCCTGGCAAGGTTGTGCATGCTTGTAATCCCAGCAACTCCGGTGGCTGAGGTAGGAGGATCCCAAGTTCAAAACCAGCCTCAGCAAAAATTAGGCACTAAGCAACTCAGTGAAACCCTGTCTCTAAATAAAATACAAAAAAGAGCTGAGGAATATGACTCATTGTTTGAGTGCCCCTGAGCTCAATCTCTGGTACCACCCCCCCAAAAAAAAAACCATGATTCAAGGTATCTTAAATAAACTTAACACAACATTTTGAAAGGTTCAAATTTTATTTTCCTTCACGGGCACTTAGAAATTGTAGTTGAATGAGTATGTGAGTATAAATAGACATTTTCTCCTAACTAAAGGTGTTACCATCCACCTGGCACACTTCCTTCTCAGGTAATTATATCAGGCCCATGGAAATTACCCCTGAAGTCCTAATAAGACACCATATTCTTTGCTTACTGTTGTAAACTGCTGCCTTGAGTCTTGGTCTAAGGTGGTTTTCAAATGCATGTCCCTTCCCCATTTCCTGACTCTTCTTGTGGCTTTGCAAATTAATACTTTAATACCATGTGACCCAAAAGGGGTAGTAGAAGTGCAATATCTCCTTGTCATCCCCACTGCTGACATTTCACCAGGCTTCTGCAGTTAAGCAAAGTGAACTTGAGAAGGAAACATAAACGTGCCCTTCCAGATGAGGTACTGCCAGTGGCGTTGCTCTTCTCCCCCTCAGTGCTTTCCCAGCACCCCTTGAGCCTCTGGAAGAGGGTGCCTGGAACCACATACTGAATCACATGGCAAGTGTGATATTATTAGCAGTTCACTGTATGTGGATAACTCCTACAGCAATCAACTTTCTTCATCTGCTTGATAGACTCTTTTACAACTTTCCTCAGTGAAACAACAAGACCAAGAGAGAATTTCCCTTGAAATCAAACAATGTGGAACAGAACCATGAAACACGCATGTTCACAAATTTATAATGATTTTTTTGCAACATTTTTTTTCATGAGAGCTCTTTAGAAATAGGCTATACAATTCTGGAAGGTCATATAAAATTTCCTGGTAGTGTACAAAAAGCAGTATGTAATCTTGGTGTTGAGGCTGCTTTAAAGTCGTTACCTAAAATACATACATATCTTACATACATATCAGTATACACCCTATGTAAGGCAAAGTCCCACAAATTTTCTGTCTCCCTCTTCTTCTCTCCATTTCTCCCTGCTGCCTCTAGATTTCCCTATCCACCTCCCATCAACCTCTTTACCTAACCCATCAACACTCTTTACCTAAGACCTTTAAATAATTCATTTCTTCCATTTCATACATTTTAATTTTATTTCCCTCATGACTCCCTGGATACACACATACTTTGAGACTAACTTTCATTATGGCCAAAGTTCCCTTTTAGCAAGTGACTATCTTGATAGGAATAAATGGATACAGACCAGACAAGAGTCACAAGGGCATCTGCCAATGTAAACAAGATTCCAATAAAAGCAACACCTGGTCATAGGTGTGACACTTAGGCATTAGATCTTCCAAGAGAAAAAAGAAGTTTCCCATGAGAGGAACATAAGCAGCAGCCACAACCAAATCCCTTGAATTTCTGTTTGGGGCAGGGCTAAACCTTTCAGCCACTCTCAAAATAGAGAATTTTCTGGACGTGATGGCACATGCCTAAGATCCCAATTACTTGAGGCCAACGCAGGAGAATAGTAAGTTGGAAGACAGCCTGGGCAACTTAGCAAGACCCTATTTCAAAATTAAAAAACAAAGAAAGAAATCCTGACTAGGCTGGGGATGTAGCTTAGTGATAGAGTACTTGCCTAGCATGTGTGAGGCCCTGCATTCAGTCCTCAGTACTGCAACAACAGCAAAGGGAATTCAAAGACAAAATTAGACAGAAACTATAATGAAGGATTTATAACAATATCTATTAAAGCTATTAAGAATTTTTATTTAAAAAAATAAAAATTTAATTTTATTAAAAATAAAAATTCTGCAATGCCCTCCCTCTGTTTGATAGGCTATGGAAATATTTTATTCTGTAAAATCCTATGTGTCCAATAAGAAAAAGGAAACTTCACCAGAATATGTTCTCATTGAAATGACTTCTTTTGGGGGATATTTAAAAATGCCTTAGATTATAGTGTTGAGATAGGGAGAACAGGAATGTTTTTTACAAAAGTGATTTCTATTTTCAGTTACTGTCTAGTGTTTTCATTGTTTCTAACTGCTTTTTAATAAATGTCCCATTTTGGACACTGAGCATTTCTATATTACATTATTGATGGAATTAGACATATTGCAGAAGGAGGTAATTCAGCGGTTTGAACTCTTTTTTCAGGGACAATGAAGTGAGGGTTTCTGGAGAAAATATTTTGTGGATTATTTCTTTTCCAGAAATCCTCTCTAGCTTGGAAAAATATATCAACTACTAAAAGTTGTGGTTTTTCTACCAATATGCTTGGTTTTCTTATTTTCTGCTTGGAACAACAACAACAAAAGGCAAAACATAAAAACGTTGCTAATTATTTATTTGTTTGTTTGTTTATTCTAATTAGGTGTGCTATTTTTAATCTTCAACGGTGGCCAGTTTAGGATTAGAGATTGGCAAGGTGAAAGCCAGTCCCCTGAAAAGAAGAGAGTAGAAAATTATAGATGTGGACTCTGAGAGGCTGGAGTTGGGCATTGCAATGTTAATTTCAATTATATTCTGGTCAGGAAAGTAAACCCATGGAAAGACAAAGGGTTGGGGACTTCTGAGCCATGTTGTGCTATCACCAAACACTAGAAGCTTGTTCTACCTTTTCCTCTGTCTTTAGAGCTGCCCAAGATTCCAAAACCAGGACAAGAACTGAATGGTTACTATGGTGATCTGGCATGCACTTTGTAAATATTTACATCATAAAATTTAGAGCCTCACATTTAGCTATGATGTTGACACTCCTGTATGACACTTCCAAAAGTTCTTTTCACATTGGATCAAGACAAATAAAAAAATTTTTTGAAAAATATTTGCAGAAGAGAAACATGATTATAATAAATTAAATGCTTCCCAATACCTACATCAAGTAGGCTTTTAATTCACAATATTAAAATACGTGGGCAGTTAAGGATCCCACATTTCCATGGAGAAGACACTTGTCTACTTGGGAGGCAGACTGAGGTAGTGGAAAGAATCTGATTTAGAAGCTCATAGACCTGGATTCACATCCTAGCTCATACACTTAATAGTTCCATAAACTTAGGTGGATTACTTTCTCTCTGTTACCATTTTCTCCTTTTAAAAACATCTACTTTGCAGTGTCTTACAAGGACTAAACATGATGATAGAAAATACTTGCAGAGTACCTCCTGTTCTGTGGGCAATCAAGAATTACTTTAGATTAGGAAGAGGGGAGTGAAAGAAGGGGAGGGCGTGTGGGGGTAGAAGGACAGTAGAATGAATCAGACATTATTACCCTATGTACATCTATAAATATACGACCTGTGTGATTCTACATTATGTACAACCAGAAGAATGAGAAATTATACTCCATTATATGTGATGTATCAAAGTGCATTCTAATGTCATGTATAACTAATTAAAACAAATTTAAAAATTTTTAAAAAAAGAATTACACCAAGATGGATGTTCTCTCTTCGTTAAAACTGGTTGAATGATTTTACCTCTCTGATTAAATTGACTTCATTTTGCAATGGTAGAAACACTTTAATAATTCTAAATAACATATCTTAATAAAAATATCTCACCTAGTACTTATAATTAATAGCCCCTTTCAATAGATATCTGTGCCTCCTTGACTCACTGCCCCATTGCCAGCCTTCTTCTCTGATCCTGGTATGTAAGCTTTAATTATAATGATCTAACAACCTGACTAGGCGAGAAGTTTTCAGGGCAGGGGTTATGTTGGTGGTGTTCACACTTAGCATGATGCATTAATGAATTTTTTCATTGAATAAATAAGTAAAGGAAAGAAAGGAAGGTATAAGAAGTTCTTAGCCACCGTGCAGCATAGTAGCCTAAAAATGTGAGAGAGACAGAGAGACAGAGAGAGACAGAGAGACAGAGAGAGAAAAAAAAAACTACCTAGGAAATCAAAATTATTTTTTCAACATTTTTATTTTTAAACTGACATATAAAATTGTATATGTAAAAAAAACAAATAAAATTGTATATGTATCACATATAACATAATATATACTACATGATAGGTTGATATATATATATACACACACACACATATTGTGGAATGGTTAACTATACATAATTAACAAATGTAGTACCTTACAAAATTATCATTTTTGTGGTGAGAGCCCTTAATACCTACTCTCTTAGCCTTTTCCAAGAATGTAATATATCATCATTAACTATAATGATCATGCTGAAAATTAATTTTCTTGTGATAATTGGCAAAATTATTTTATTCAGAAAGTTTAAATATACACAAAAAGAAAGGGAAATGGATAGTAACTTCTAAGTACCCACAGCCTAGCTTCTTCCTACCTGTTTGAACTATGCACACCTTAAAATATGAAATACAAAACCTCCTGGGGAATGCATCTTCAACTAAATCAATCCAGGAATAAGTCCCGCTTTTAAATTATATGACACACAAGAACCCAATGAACCTGCACGTGTTGACAGATACAAAGAAATCAGGTTCAGATGCCAAGAACTTCAATGAATACAAGTCATGCTGAAAGATTATGACAAAACAACATTAAAATTATTAAAGACATGAATTAAGGAATTGAGGAAAACTGTTTGCAGCAGTCAGCCATTCTAGGATACAAGGTAAAGCCAAGGACTGTAAGAAATGGCTTTGAAGGAGAAAGACCTAGGAATGACATAATGGTAGTGATTGAGTTTTCCAGAATAAATGAAAAGCAGGAATTCTCATATTTAACAAGCATAATAAGTTATACAGAATAAGTAAAATGAATTCATTTTTCAAAATTTTCTGAACATGAATGATAAAACTCTAGGTGCAATGACAGTAAAAAGAAAAAATGTAAAGGAATATAAATTACAGAAAAATATTTCTTAACTGTAACAATGGAGGCCAGATAACAATGGAATCTTTTTGTGTGTGTATGTGTGCTGCGCATCAGACCCAGGGCCTTGCATATGATAGTCAAGTGCTTTATAACTAAGCCACAACGTGAGCCCCAACAGAATTATTTTTTATTGAGTTGAGAAAAAACAATTGTAAACCTGGCATGCCTAGATCAACCCTTATTTGAGAGAGAGGATGAAATAAAAATATTTTCATAGGAAGATTGGAAAGGATACCCTCAAACCCTTGCCAAAAGAACTATAATACCATTTAATTCAGAAAGAAGGAATTTAAACCCAAAAAATGTGTGTGACCCAAGAAACAATACTAACAGAAAATCAAACACTGACAAACACGAATAAACCTAAACAAGCAGTGTCTCTATAAAATAACCCGATGGGTAATTTGGTGAAATAGAACCTAGACAAAACTAAAATAATGGACAGTAATTAACTAGGTGTCCAGAAGGAGGTAATTGGTGTTGATGCATTGGTAATTGGTGTTGATGTGCTGAAGAGGAGGTGAGACCTCTTTTGTTGGCCTCACCTATGAAAATCTCCACTCTTCTCTACCTGCCCTCTTCCCTGAAAGGCTGACCTGAATGGACTATGTCATCATGATCCTGAGTCCTCTGGCTTCTGGTTGGGAGTCCTGGCAGATTAGAGGAGGGAAGAGAGCATCAGGTGTACTTATTCCCCTCCCTGTCTTCCTAGGATTTATCTAGGATTTATTGTACCCCTCAATATATAGTCACCCCTAGAACTGAGGGAAAAAAGAGACAGGATTCTTCTAGGTCCTTCCCTTTTTTGCTTTGAGACTCAGTTTCTTGCAATCTCTCATGTGGTTCCCTTAGTCCCTTCTTATCTTTGCAGATAGCTTCTACATGAATAAACTCACTTCACATTATCTTCAATTGAGAATGTCATTACTTTCATTTTGATTCTTGATTAAAACAAAAGTTGTTTTAAGTTTGTCCTTTCTAAAGTTAAAGATGAAAAACTGAGCAGTCACAAAAGGTATAGAAAGCAAATTATCAACTTGCAAAGGAAAGGAAGGACATAAAGAGGTTTAAAGAAATAAAACTCAATCCAATAAAATGCAGCAAAGAAATACAAAAATTATGGCAAATTAAAATTACAAAATCGTACTATAGAAAATAATCAAGCATGAATCCCAGTGCTTGGTCATGGTGGAATAGGTTTTATAAGACTCACCCTTTCACAGATAAAAATATAAAAGTTGGAGAAAAAGAAAAAGAAAAACAAAACACAAATCTAAAACAAAAGGAAACCTCACACAGCACAACACAACAAAAACCTCTGCTTCCTGAAGGCAGTAGAGAAATGTAGACAGTGTAGGAAATGGGGTTCTAGAGAGAAGGAAGTTTACCAGGTGGGCTGCACAATTATCTGGCCTTTCCTGAGAGGGCCCTTCCTAGTGATCAGGAAGTAAGGGAGGAAACTTACAGCACTGGAAAGGCCATGAATTTTTGGCTGCCAGAGTGGCTTGAAATGAGAGGGAAAATGCTGTTGAGGGAGCTCTAACATGTTTGTATTAATGCCCTCAAATTGTTGGCAGAATCTTGAGCTGTCTCAGGGGAAGACTGAGGAACTAAATGGAAAGCAGTAACCAGGAAGCTAAAAGAGCTAAGAAGAGATTTCAAGTGTTGGGGAAACAGAGTTTAGATTTCAAGTCCTGATGAATTTCAGGAACATGGCAACCATCTCCAGCTTTTAACTGGTATTCCAGAAGGGCCACACACTAGAAGTAAGAGAAAACTTAAGATACACCAGTTAATTTTGGATCCTCTACAGCAAGGTCTACGAGCTCAAAAACCTAAAAATAGAATTATCATATCATCCTGCAATCCTACTACTAGGTATGTACCCAGAGGAACTGGAATCACTATGTTGAAGAGATGCCTGCACTCTTGCACTCCATGTTCATTGCAGCATTATTCACAATAGCCAAGATAGGGAACCAACCTAAATATCATCAACAGATGAATGGATAAAGAAAATATGATATATACATATAAGAAACACTATTAGTCTCAAAAAAGAAAAAAAGAAGAAGTAAATCCTACCATTCAAGACAACATGGATGAACCTGAAAGACTTTATTCTAAGTAAAATAGCAGAACAAATACTACATGACCTGTCTTCTCTACAGATTCTAAAATAATCAAACTCATAGAAACAGAGGGTGGGAAGGTGAATTTTGCATCACTGTGACAAATATCTGACACAAATGACTTAAGGGAGGAAAGTTTATTTTGGCCCATGGTTTCAGAAGTTTCAGTTTATGGTCCACTGGCTCCAAGGCAGAAACATGATGGTAGAAGAGCATGACAGAGGAAAGCTGCTCAGTCTTCAGCAACTGGAAGCAGAGATGGATGCTGGAGATGATGAGGGATGGGGATGATGAGGGATGAAGATAAAATACAGTCCCACAGGACATGCCCCAAGGACCCACTCCTTTCAAACAGGCACCACATCCCACAGCCTCCACTGTCTGTCATTCAACTATCAGTGGATTAATCCGCTCATGAGGTCATAACCCTCATGATCCAATTCCTCAAAGCCCACCTCTGAACACTACAACACCAAAGACCGAACCCTTAGCACATGAGCCTCCTGGGGAACAATTCAGATCCAAACCATAACACCTGGTAGGAGGGGATTTAATCAAAGGGTGTAAATTTTTAGTTACATGATGAATAAGATCTGGAAATCAAACATGCACCTTGGGAACTATGGTTATTTCTAATGTATTATTTATTGAAATTTAAAAGAATATATCTTAACCATTCTTAACACACACACATAACTATTGAGCTGATGGATGTGTTACTCAGCTTGATTATGGTAATCACTTCATAAAGTATACATATCTCCAAACAATATATTGGATACTAGTTATATTATGGTATAAAAAATATATATTTGGTGTCCATCCTTGCTTCCTGGCACATAGTTCTTAAAACCTTTGGAATCTCTTAAGTGAAAAGTATCTTTTTGTGTGCTACTGAGATGAATGCTATGGTTTGAATAAGGTCTATACCCACCAAAACTCAAGTTGAGGCTTGGTTCCCATCATAAAGGTATTGAGAACTTTGAGAGTTAATTAAGTCATAGAGGTTCCACCCTTGAAAGGATTAATGTAGTTCCTGCAAGAACTGATTGTTATTAAGTAAGCCAGGCATGTCTCTCCATTCTCTCATATACATACTGCTGTTCGGCACACATCCACTTCCATTCTGCTTTTCTGCCATAAAGCCCTCACCAGAAGCCCATGAAGCTGCCCAGTTCTGATCTCCCTGGGCTTCACAACCATGAGACAAAATAAACTTTGTTTCTTTATAAATTACTAAAATGAAGGTATTCAGTTATAATAACAGAAAATGAACTAAGAGGATGACTGATGGCTGAGGGTTCTTTGACTTGAGTTTTAGAGGCTCATTGCCTGGGGAAAGCAATTATGTAATAAGAACTTTCAGTTCTACCCATTCCCACCATCCAAGAAAGGGATTGGGGCTGAAGGTTCAGCTCATCACCAGTGGCCAATAACCTAATCAACCATGACTATAATATGAATCTTCTATAAAACCCCTAAACGATAGGTTTTGGGAGTTTACAGATTGCTGAGCTGTCTGGAAGATATCGTGCCTGGAGAGGGCATGAATGATCCACACCACTCTCACGTACCTTGCCCTCTACCTCTCTTCCATCTGGCTGTTCATCTGCACACATTATTGTATCTGTTATTAATGAAGTGTAAATGTAAATGAAGTGTTTCCCTGAATTCTGTGGGCCACTCCAGCTGGTTAAGTGAACCAGATGAAGGGGTGACAGGAACTCTGATTTATAACTGGTGGGTCAGAAGCATGGGTCATGACCAGGGGCTTGAGATTGGTGTCTGAAATGAGAGGCAGTCATGTGAGATTGAACCTTTCACCTGTGGGATCTGAAACTCTCTCCAGGTAGAGAGCTTCAGAATTGAATTAAAGTAGCGGACACCAAGCTGGTGTCTGCTAGAGAAATGCTTGGTGTGAGGGAAAAGAAAGATAAATTATAGACAATTTGGGACTTGTTTGATTTTGACCCACACCTCTTCCCCAGTGCCCAAAATTCAAAAAGAAACAAATACCACAGTTCTCTTTTAAATGAGTACAAAATTCTTAACATTCATCCATATACGGATTCACCTTTTAAACAGGTGTTGCATGTGATAAACTAGGAACCAGCAAGTCTTCTATCCCTGGCACACCTCATGGTTCTAAGCATGTAGACTATGGAGGCACTTACATTACAGCAGAGTTAGTGAGCATCCAACCTGGATTCAGGGGACTCCATCTCTGGACCTCAATTTGGTCATCTGTGAAATAAGAGTGTTGAATTACAAAAGGTTAAGGAGTCTTTGGACTTAAATATTCTATGCTGTCAGGTGTTAAGGTAACAAAACAGTGTTCTTTCCCTGGGGGAAAAAAAAAAGAGATTGGGTGGGAGCTTCTAAACTTTTCCAGACAAGAATAAAAGTGATGGAAAAGGAGGCAGCTTAGGGCACAAAGGGAGTAGGAGATGGTATCCTTCTTGCTAAAAGGATCACTTAAAGTCACTGTAAAGAAGTTACATGGAATAAATTTTAAAAGTCAGCCAGGTAACAAGACCTCTTATTAGAGTTCTAAAGACAAAACTTGATTTTCTCTACCATTCTAAAATATCTAAACTCTAAACTGCATATTCATATTTCAGTGTGCTTTCAACACTCTGGGCATCCTTTTGAATTTCTAGTATAGTGATAAAAACATAATGATGTCTCTGTCACTGAAGAACCACACACAACTGTGGTCCCAGAAGATCATAATGGAGCTGAATCTTTCCTATTGCCTAGTGACTTCTTAGCTGTTATAATGCCATGATGCAATGTGTTACTCATGTGTTTGTGGGAATTTTGGTAGAAATAAACCTACTGTGCTGCCATTTATATAAAAAGCATAATAGCACATACAATTGTGTACAATACATAATACTTGAAAATAATGAATGATTATGTTACTGGTTTATGTACTAACTACTGTATTTTTATTATTATTTTAGAATGTGCTCTTTCTAATAAGATAAATCTTACTATAAAATATTATGCCAGGAAACTTCCTCAATAGGATTTGTAAAACTCAGGAAATACCAAGAATTAATAAATAGGATGGCATCAAATTAAAAAAGCTTCTGAACAGCAAAGGAGGCAATTAAGAATGCAAAACAAGAACCTATAAAATGGAAGAAAATCTTTACTAGCTACTCTTCTGACAAAGGATTAATATCCAAATATATAAAGAACTCAAAAAACTTAAATAACCCCCAAATAACCCAATCAATAAATGTGAAAGCGAATAAGACAGACACTTATCAAAAGAAATACAAATGACCAACAAATATATGAAAAAATGTTCAACATCATTAGCAATTAGGGAAATGCAATTCCAAATAGATATCATCTCACTCCAGTCAGAATGGCAGTCATTAAGAATACAAACAATAATAAATGCTGGAGATGATGTAGTGAAAATGGAGCACTTTCACACTGTTGGTGGGACTGTAAATTAGTATCACCAATATGGTAATCAGTATTGAGGTTCCCCAAAAGACTAGGAATGGAACTACATACGACCCAGGTATACCTCTCCTCAGTATTTATCCCTGAAGAATTAAAATCAGCATACTATAGTGATACATGCATATCCATGTTTATAGCAGCACAATTCACAATGCTCAAATTATAGAACCAGCCTAGGTATCTATCAGTGGATGCATAGATAAAGAAAATGTGGCATATATACACAGTTGTGTTTTATTTAGCCATACAGAAGAATGAAATTATGTCATTTGCAAGAAAATGGATGGAACTTAGAAACATTATGCTAAGGGAAATAAACCAAATTCATAAAGCCAAAGGTCATATGTTTTCTGTCATATGCGGAAGCTAGAGATTAAAAAAAAAAAAAAGGAAAAGAGAAGTGGGGGTGGTGGTGATGGAATCTCATGCAAATAGAAAGGACAAGAGTAAACAGAGGAAGGAGCCGGGGGCGGGAGGAAAAGCGGAAGGGAAGGCACTGGGGAATAAAATTGACCAAATTACATTGCTATATTGTGTGCATGTACAAATATGTAACAAATAATGCATCAATAAAACTAAGTAAAAACAAAACAGAAAATAGTATGCCAAGTTATACTAGCAGCACCTTCATATTTACTTTATCTCTTGATTGCATCAAGTAGCCATGTCTAGTGACTGACCTAAACCATCTGAGTTTCTGTATGTAGTCTCCATGATGTTGCATGAAGATGAAATGCCCTAATGAGGAAGTTCTCAGAACATATCTTCATTGTTAAAGGAGGCATGCCTAGACAGTTTAGAATCTTCTAGAGCTTACAACTGGCAGAAGAAAAGAAAATTAAAATTGAAGTGATATTATTAGCTAACCTCAGACCTGATTTGAATTTCACCAACTGTCCCACTAATTTTCTTTTTTTGGGTCTAGGATCCAATCCAAGATCTCACATTGCATTTACTTTTATCTTCTTAATTTCCTCTAATCAAGGATAGTTTCTCTGTATTTCTTTGTCTCACCCTTGACAGTTTTGAAGAGGACTGGCCAGTTATTTCATAAAATGTTCTTAATTTGCATTTGATGTTTCCTCATGATTGGATTGAGGTTATGTATTTTTGGCAACAATATCACAGAAGTACTGTTGTAGCCTTTGTAGTGCATCATATCAGCAGGTATATGATGTCAATATGCCTTATTACTAGCGATGTTAACTTTGATCACTTGATTAAAGGAGTGTCTGCCAGGTTTCTCCAGTGTGAAGTATTATTTTTCCCTTTGTAATTAATAAGTATCATGTGGGGAAATACTTTTAGACCATGCACATATCCTGTTTTTCATCATACTTTCACCTACTAATTTCAGCATCCATTGATGATTTTTATCTGCAACAATTATCACTGTGCTGTTTGCCACATGGGAATTTTCTATTTCCATTATTCCTTCTGCATTTATTAATTGGAATTTTACTGGATGAAAGAGTCGTCCATCTCACATTTATTTGTTGATTCAGCTATTTATTTTTATCAGTATGAAGTCATGGATATGTCTTATTTCATGGGCTATAATCTATCACTATCATAACTTATTTTGTTTGCTCAAGTTTCCCCATATTTGGCTATCAATAGATACTAATGTCCTTTTGACATATTCCAACAATTTTTCAGCAGTTCCTTACTTTTTGGCACACAAGATATTCCAAATTCATCTGAATGTAAGTAAAGAAAACATATCCAATTGACAGACAATACAATTAAAAGACAGAACAGAGTCTAAGAGACATGTAGAATATAAACAAATGACTTAGCCCTTGTAGAATTGGGATCCCAGAGGAGAGGATAAAAAATAAAGCAGAAGCAATATTTAAAACAAAAATTGGCTGAAAGTTTTCTAAAACAGATGACAGAAATCAGCCCACAATTAAACATATTCAGAGAAACTTAAACAGGATAATTAGAAACAAAACCATAGTTGGGAACACAAATCTCAAAAAAATAGAAAGATTTCTGAAAACTAAATAAAACAAACAAAAATAATAAACAAAGATAATACTGTCAAATGAACAAAAGTTCTAGAAAAATGAATAAAGCAAGAAAAATATAAAAGCAGCCAAAGAATGAGGAATATTACCATCAAATGAACAAAAATAATTCTAAAAGCTAACATAACAACAAAAACTATAGAAGCCAAGACTCAACAGAAAATATTTTTCTAGGCATTGAAAGAAAAATGAAACTACAAGGGCTGGGTGCTGTGGTGCATGCTTATAATCCTAGTGTCTTGGGAAGCTAAGGCAGGAAGATTATGAGTTCAAATCCAGTCTCAGCAATTTAGCAAGGCCCTGTCTTAAATAAAATATTAAAAAATTGCTAGGGATGTGGTTCAGTGGTTAAGTGCCCTTGGGTTCAATCCTCGGTATCAAAAAAAAAAAAAAAAAAAACAGGAACTACCATTCTACCATTCTATAATTTTATACTAGCCCCACCCCCCAAATCAAAGTTAAAACATTCTCCTACAAATAAAATCTAGTAGAATTTATTGCTAGTAAACATAGCAAGGATAATCAAGTCTTTCTGGTTGAAGGAAAATAGCCCAGAGGGAAACAAACCTGCAGGAAACAATGAAGAGCAATGAAAGTAGCAAATAAAGGAGTAAATACAAAAGAACACTAATACCAAAACACAAATAACCCAATCAACAAAGGGGCCAAGGAACTGAACAGGCACTTCCCAGAAGAAGAAATATAATAGATCAAAAAATATATGAAAAAATATTCAACATCTCTAGAAATTACAGAAATGCAAATTTAAAACAACACTGAGATTCCAATTCACTCCAGTCAGAATGGCAATTATCAAGACTACAAGCAATAATAAATATTGGTGAGGATGTGGGGGAAAATGTTCAGTCATACATTGCTGGTAAGAATGCAAATTGGTGCAACCACTCTGGAAAGTGATATGGATATTCCTCAGAAAACTTGGAATGGAAACACCATTTGACCCAGTTATCCCACTTTTTAGTTCATACCCAAAGGACTTAAAATCAGCATATTACAGTGACACAGACACATCAATGTTTATAGAAGCTCAGTTCACAATAATCAAGCTATGGAAACAACCTAGGTGCCCTACAGCAGATGAATGGATAAAGATAAATGGAATATTACTCAGTCATAAAGAAGAACAAAAATATGGCATTTGCAGATAAATAGATGGAACTGGAGACTATCATGCTAAGTGAAATAAGCCAGTCCCAAAAAAACAAAGACTGAATGTTCTCTCTGATATGTGGATGCTAACCCACAACAAGAAAGAGTAGAGAAGAAAAGAATAGAAATTCACTGGATTACATAAAGGGGAATGAAGGGAAGAGAAAAGAGATGGGAATTGGAAAGACAGTAGAATGAACTGGACATAAATTTCCTATGCTCATATATAAATATATGACCAGTGTAACTCCACATCATGTACAACCACAAGAATGGGATCCTATTTAGAATAAGTTATCTTCCATGTATGTATAATGTGTCAAAATACATTCTACTATTGTGTATATTTAACAACAACAACAACAACAAAAGAATACTAAGTAAACCACAACCAGAAACCTTGTAAAGGCCTTTATAACAAATGGAGATGTTAAATACATGATAAAAACAGAACCTGTGGTTTTGTAAGATTCTTCTACTGATCTAGAAATGTTAAAAATATTAATTTAAGGTAGATTTGAATAAGACAGTCATGCTATAATTCTTGGGGTCACCTCAATGAATAATACAGAGAAAAATAATCAAAAAGCTAATAGAAGAGTTCAAAGGAAACAATGAAACATACAGTCATTTTCAAAAGAAGTCAAGACATATGGGAAAAGGAACAAAGAACACTTAAGAAAAAAGAAAAATACGATATTGTAGAGTTAAGGTCAACTATATTAGTAATTGTAATAAATGTAATTGCCCTAAATATTATAATTAAAAGATGGAAACAAGCAATAATAAGTCTCCTTACTCATCAGTGTAAGTTTTGATTGAAAACTTACAGATGAAGAAAATCCCAGGACCAGATGATTTCACCAATGATTTAAAGAATTAATGCCAATCCTTTTCAAACTTCCCCCCTAAAAAAATTGAAGAGGAGAAAACACTTTGAAACCACTTTCATGAAGCCAAAATTACCCTGATACCAAAATCAGAAAAAGGCTCTCAAAAAAAGAGAATAATATGTTTAATGAATATAGATGTAAAAATCCTGAAGAAACTCATAGCAAATCAAATCCAACATCATACTAAGGGATTTACACGTAATAATACAGTGAGATTTAGCCTTGGGACGCAACAAGGATTCAGCAAAACCATGGATCATTCAATGTGATATATTGCATTAGAAAAATGAAAAATAAAAATCCTATGATCATCTCAGTAGATTCAGCAAAAGGATTTGAAATTTTTCAATACCTTTTCATGATAAAAGTCTCAACAAATTTGGTGCAAAAAGAATGTACCTCAACATAATAAAAACTACATTTGATCACCCCACAACTAATATCACAGATCAATGATGAGAAATTGAAAAATTTTCCTCCAAGATCAAGGACAAGATAAAGAAAACTACTCCAGCCACTTTTATTCAATACAGTACTAGAGGTCCTAGCCAGAGAAATTAGGCAAGAGAAAGAAATAAAAGCCCTCAAATTTGGTAAAAAAGAAGTTAAAGGCATGTTTTCTGATGCCGTAATGTTTTCAGAAAACCCTAAACTCTACCAAATATTAGCACTAATAAATGGAATAAACAAAGTTGCAGTATACAATAAAAATTGCAATGTGCAACAAAACTCAGTTGTGATTGAATACTCTAACAAAGAACTTTCTAAAAAATAATCAAGAAAATAATCAAGAAATCTCCACAAATTGGGAATGAATTTAACTAAAGAGGGGAAAAAATCTGTGTGTTAGTCAACTTTTCCTTACTGTGAAACATACGCAGGAAAATCAACTAAAAGGAGGAAAAATTAACTTTGGCTCATGGTTTCAGAACATGGTCTGCTGTCCCCATTGCGTTGGACGTGATGTAAAGCAGAACATGGTGGCAGAAGAGTGCCGTAGAGCAAAGTGGTCAGTTCATGACAACCAGGAAGCAGAGACAGGAAGCAGGAAGGAGGAGCTGTGGACAGTAAATATCCTTCCAGGACACGCCCCCAGTGACCTATATTTCCAACTAGACCCATGCTATATTTTTGACCACCAGTTAATTCACTGGTGAGTTCTGAACCCTCATCATCCAATCATTTCTCTAAAACCCCACCTCTGAATATTGCTGCATTGTGGACCAAGTCTTTAGAATATGAGTCTTTGGGAGACACTTTATATTCCAATCATAACAATCTGTAAACTGAAAACTGTACGACATCTATCTATAAATAACATTGAAGAAGACACAAATGAAAATATCCTATGTTCATGCATTGGAAGAATTAATAATGTTAATATATGCATATCATGCAAAGTAATCTATAGATTCAATGCAATCCCATCAAAATTCTAATATTTTCCACAAAGCAAATAAAATTCCTAAAATTTATATGGAACTGAAAAAGACCCAAAGTAGCTAAAGCAATCTGGAGCAAAAAGATCAAAGCTAGAAGCATTACACCATCTGATTTCAAAATATAATACAAAGCTTAAAAAAGTATGGGGCTTTTTAAAAAAAGCATGGGGCTTGTATAAAAACAGACCCAGAACAATGGAACAAAATAGAGAGCTCACAAATAAATCAATGCATTTATAGTCAGTTGATCTCCAAAGGTATCAAGAACACACAATGGGGAAAGGACAAGATTCAGTAAGTGGTATCAAGAAAACTGGAGATCCACATGCAGAATAATAAGACTAGATCTTTATATCACCCCACATATTAAAATCAACTTAAAATGGAGTAAAGTCTTAAATGTGAGACCTGACACTACCAACTACTTGGAGAAAACAAAAGAGTACAAGCTTCTTGACATGAGTGTCAGCAATGAATTCTTGAATATGAACAGGCAACAAAAACAAAAATAGAAAAACATGGTCACATTAGACTAAAAGTATTTGTGCAGCAATAGAAACAATTGGCAAATGAAGAAACAACTATGGAATGAAAGAAAATATTTGCAAACCGTACATCTGATAAGGGCATCATATCAAAATATATAAGAAACTCAAACAACTCAACAGTAAGAAAACAAAGAACCCAATTAAAAAACGAATAAAAGACCAGAAGAGATATTTTCCAAAAGAAGATATGGCCAATGGATATATGAAAACTACTCTCAACACCACTAATTATCAGGGAAATGAAAATAAAACGCAATGGGCTATTACCTCACACCTGTTATAATAGCTATTATAAAAAAGAGAAAAGATAACAAGTGTTAGTGAGGTCATGGTGCAAAGGGAAAGCTTGCACACCATTGGTGCTATGTACATCTGTATGATCATTTTGGTAAACAGGATGGTGGTCCCTCATAAAATTAAAAATAGAAAAATAACATAATCCAGCAATTCCATTTCTGGGTATATCTTCATATACCCAGGCATAAATATCAGCATGTCAGAGAGATATCTGCACTCCTATGTTTACCACATTATTCACAATAGCCAGAGTCAACCTAAATGTTCATCAACCAATGAATGAAGACAGAAAATAATGTGGCAATAGCATTCAGCCTTTAAAAAGAAAGAAGTTCTGTCATTTGTGACATGTCTACAACTGGCAGCCATTATCCTAAGTGAAGTCAGTCAATACTGAAAGACAAGTGCTATAGGACGTCACTCAAATGTGGTGGCTTAAGGAGTTGAATCCATAGAAATAGGGAGTAGAATGGTAGCTAAACCGGGAGAAAGAGGTGGGAAATGGAGAGATGCTGGTTAGGGCCTACAGAGTTTCAAAGTGACAGGATGAATAAGTTCTGGAGATCTGTTGCATAGTCTTGGTCACCATCGTAGTGTACTGTGTTTTTGAAAAGTTTCAGAAGAGTGGATCTTAAATGTCTTCCAAAAATGATAAGTAAAGTGATAGTCATGTTAACTAACTTGTTTTAACCACTTTGAAACATATGTTTATCAAAACAACACATTGCCCATCACAAATATATGTACATTGTAAGTTTTGATTATATCTAATTTAAAAAAAGAAAATTGCTAAGAAAGTAGATCTTAAATGTTCTTACCACAAAATAAGTATATTTGAATTAGATTGATTTATTCATTTCACAAATTACATATATATACATTTATATAAAAAATAAAACGTCACATTGTACATCATAAATATATATGATTTTTATTTGTCCTCATAAAATTGGAGAAAAAATAAATGAATTAAAAATTAAAAAGGAAATCAGGAAGTCAGCCAATGTCAGTAATAAGAAGGACATTGAATTGATTATGTTTCTGTTTAGAAACTTATTCTCTAAACTAATTGCTTCTTTATGTAAGCATCTATGTCCTGACTATAGATGGAATAAATAAGAACAAGTTTAAATTCCTAATAAGCATGATGGAATTAATATAATCAATTTTCACACTGTATCCTAAAGCTATGTTCATGGAAATAGCAATGAACTTAAAATCTGAAAAACCTGCTTTCAAATTTCACTTAGTTATATGACTTTTGGCAAACCCGTGATCTCTGACTGTTTGATTTTTTTCATCTGGAAAATAGAGGTAACGAAGTGAAAGATTTTAAACTATATTGTTTATGGAAAGCCTTTTGCAAGTGTGTAAATATAATGAGAACTAACATAGGATCATGACATAATTAAGAGTAATCACAGTTGCACAGAGATCTCTACCCAGATTCCAGACTGTAAAGACACAAATTCCTTCCCAGAATTCTACAAATTGAGTAGAAACAGGTTAATTCACCCAGATGTTTGATTCTTCTATTTTAAAGCAAATCAAGATAAGAATGCATGAACAAGTGACAACTCAAGGGGTCAAATTATAAAAGTACAATTCATGGTGATACTCCTTCCAAGTACAGTGATTAGTTTTCATTTGCTCTTTAGTTACCAAATCCTTCAAAGTTCTTAGTCTGTTACAAGTTTTTATGAGAAACCCTAAATCCTTCATAAGAAAGTTCAGGTGCAAGAAAAATTTCCAGCTTACTCAAGAAAGCAGAAGATGATGGGATGGCTCAGTGAACCCCTCTTCTGATTAATGCTTAAAATAAGCCCAGTGCCTCACGATGAAGGGTACTCAATAGCTGGTGTCAGAGGTAATTGTTAACCTGGCTGTTCTAATGAAACGCTGCTCCTCCATCTGCCCTAATTATTAGTCATGTGCTTTCTCCACTGTTTGGCCAAGACCAGGTCTGTTCTTAATTTGGAGTCTGCTGCATGGGAGTGCTTAGCATTGCTAATTTTACTTGAGACCTTTGACAGAAGCTGAATATCAAAACCTGAATTCCTAGGACAGTTATTTGGAGTTTTCTGTGTTGTTTTTCCGTATCAAGATGGTCTCAGAGCATGTGGGAATCCTTGAATCTGTGTCAGATGAGCAGATGTTAAAATGCACAACTATGTCTCACACAATCTCACCAGTAATGGGTATATATGAAACTGACATCATTTAGCATGACATTAATACTTAGCAAAAGAGTACTGAGAAATGACTACAATTGAAATTTGAGTAATTCAGGTTTTAATTATTTCCTGTCTTTTACTGATTTTTGTGTTGATTTATTCTCCTTTTTCTAGGGCCTTGAAATGTAAGATTATTTATTTATTATCTTTCTGTTTTAATGTATGAGCTCAATGCTATTAGCTTTCCTCTTCACAGTGTCCCAGGGATTTTGATATGTTGAATCTCTATTCTCATTTACTTCTAAGTATTTTTTTATTTCACTCCTCATTTCTTCTTCTATCTATTCATTATTCAATAGTGAATTATTTAGTCTCCAGGTGTTAAAGCAGTTTCTTTCTTTCTTTTTTTTAGCTTTTCATTGATTTCTAATTTCATTCCATTATGACATGATAGAATGTAGGATATTATCTCTACTTTTTTTTTTTTTTTTGTATTGGTTAAGAGTTGCTTTGTGGTCTAAGTTGTGATCTATTTTAGAAAATGTCCCATGTGTTGCTGAGAAGAAAGCAATCATTGATGGATGAAATATCCTACATGTCTGTTAAGTCTAAATTATTAATTTTATTTTTTAGGTCTGTAGCTTCTTCAGAGTATGACTTTACAGTTAAAAAACAAACAAACGAAGCCGGGCGTGGTGGTGCAAGCCTGTAATCCCAGCACTTCGAGAGGCTGAGACAGGAGAATCGCGAGTTCAAAGCCAGCCTCAGCAACAGCTAGGCGCTAAGCAACTCAGTGAGACCCTGCCTCTACATAAAACACAAAACAGGGCTGGGGATGTGGCTCAGTGGTCGAGTGCCTCTGAGTTCAATCCCCAGTACCAAAAACAAACAAACAAATAAACAAAAGCCTGTGCCTTTAAATAAAGTATCTGAGTTGATTTTATTAGAAAGTTTTTGACCCCTTAGGCTTCCCAAAAGGGGACAGAGGTTTTAGATTTCCTGTTTGGATGGAGGTAGTATGTCTGTTTCCCTGGTTGATGTACTCCGGATACAGAAAGTGTTCCAGATACAGTTCTGTGTTCCAGAGGTGTGTCACGGCAGCAGGGAGGGAGCCCAGCCTCCATTCTCTAGACAGTGTGGATTTAATTAGGCCACACATTGCATAGAGCTCCTAGCAGAACAAAAGTTTATTCCTTACTTTTAACTACAGGATGTTGTTGTACAACTGGAAGAAGAAAAAATACCTTTTTCCCATTTAAAAATCAATGTTATTCATTAAATTGAAAAAAATATATACAGACCCCTATAGATTAGCCACTGGATAAAAGATGACTAATCTGAAGCATATTTCTTATTTAATAAGAAGAGTCTTGGGTAAAGTTTATAACTAATTTTAGTGTCTGAGTTACAAAAAGATTTATGAGTCGACATTTCAGGCTCTGGAGATTTCAGCTTTTGCATTCAGTTTGGGTGTTGGGACCATTTAATTTTTAGACTATGGTAGAAATGTGGATACGCAAGATGTGAAATAGTAGAAGGAGCACTGGGCAGAAATCCAATGGGCCAGGATGCTATTTTTAATATTCATGTGAGCAGAGACCACTATGGGAACTTGTGAGATTTGATTTCTTGTTTATAGAACTTTAACAGTAGTAGGAACTCAGCTAATGGTTGGTTGTGGGGCTTTGTACAAGCTAATTAACCTTACTTAGCTTATATTCACATTTATAAAATGAAAGTCAGAATGCTTACTCTATAGAGTCATGTGAAGATTAAATGAGAAAATATACATAAAGGACCTCTCACAAGAAAATGAAGCTGAGTAGCTACCATTATGAAGACTATTAGTCATAAGGATAAACAATGAAATTTGAATTTCATTTTAATGAGTTATATGTAAGTATTTCAGATTTGCATTAAAGTGTCTGCAGGTCATATCACAGAAACATTTGCATTGAAATGTTACTGCCTAATTTAACTCACTACCTGTATCAGATTTTTCTTTTTCAAATTAAAGCTGTTAGAGAGAGTTGGATAGAGGAATAACATTTATACTAAGTGTTGTGTCATATCTGTTATTGTACTTTCTTTTCAGCACAAGTTTGGGGTTTATCATAGAACTAAGGAATTTGTTATGAGCAGGATATAATTAAATGATTCAATGAGGGCAGTCATTTTACTTTTCCTGCTATATATTAAAAGAAAATTTAGTATTAGAGAAAACATCCTCTTTGGGGTATAGACTGGAAATCTGGAAGTCCTTATGTTTAAGTTAAATGTAGATGACTCCTCTGCACACTCCTCAGCCAAAGAGGGAATTCTAACTCCCTTCTTTTCTGCCCTCTCATGTCTTGGTCCTAAGTATTTTACTTTCTATATAGTTCATTTTCTCTTGCATCTCCTCTATTGGATGTGCTTTGGCACAGGAAAGGACAGTGAGCAGACAGAAAAACATTTAATTTTTTTAAAGTTAAATAAACTTTATAAAGAAGCTACATATCTTTGAGTTGAATGAATTATGAGTTTGTGACTCGTTCAATATGGATTATCACATTGGACGCTGTTAGAGCCTGCAGTGGATCTTTTCAAAGCCACGGCCAACATTTTACTGTCTTCCCACCTGGAGCCTTACCTACCCTCAAAGAGAAATATGCTTTCCCACTTCAGTTGTTGAATAGCCTATTTATACGTTTTGTCTGTAAAACAAAACATACACATTGGGAAAAGGACAAATTCTGCACAGTGTGAAAAGCAACCATCTAGCGTGCATAGGCACATATTTTTACATATTTGTCTCTAAATGTACAAACAGGATCTGCTCTACAAAATGCTCCAGGATAGTATTTGTTTCAAATTTATGTAATCAGCCATGTTGCAAGATGGTATTCAAAGAAAAGCTTAAAGATGTATTATCCTTGTTTCACATCTAACTTCCTCTCCTTCTCCCTGCAGACCAATACTTAAAGAGATAAAAAAATATTTAACATCAAACAATATAGGGAAATATGAAATGTCTTTATGTTTAAAAAGCATCATTGTAACTAAAATACGAACTCCATCCAGGAGAAAACCTTTCTGTGGTGGGGAGGGGAGAGCTCAGTTAAGATGGGATAGGGGAGGTTCTGGCTGCTCTTTAGATCTTCAAATTTCTAAGCAGATTTCCAGATGTTACACTATCAGATTGTAACTCCAGTTCAGTTCATCAAAATTTAGTTGTTGATGAGATCCCTCCATAGAATTCCCAACATTCTCTTTCTCATATTCATTTTAATGGTCCTTTGGCAGGCTGGGTCTTGTGCTTGCAGTTGTAATGACAGGCATCGCCCTTCAACACATGATTATCTACATCCTGAATGAGTGCATACAAAACAAGACACGTGTGTTTTTGGAAAACCTGGCTTCACCCAAAGAGTGGCTGGCATAGGCTCTCAATTATGATCAAACCCAAAGAATCTTTCAGTTATAAAAATGAGCAGGAGGAGGAGGGAAGGAGAAGGAGAAGAAAGAGAAGAAAAAATTTAAATACCTTGGAAAACTAGATCAATACTAGACCCTAATTCTACTGGTTTATTGTACAGGGTTCCAACAATGCTTACTCTAAACATAAATGTGTCTCTTAAATACGATTTAGAGTTTTAGAGATTAATTCAAAATAATAAAACTCTATGGCCTGGCTGAGAAAGACTGAATCATCTTTAATGAGGAAACTTTCTTTTTTCCTGAGTTACTAAAGTTGTTACATAAGGTCACAATTAGCCCTAATCTTAGAGAGATAAGATCAGACACCCCATAGAGCAAGATTGATGGTATGTACTGATAGAACAAATGATCCCCCAGTGAATTTATGGCTGAGCTGGGAAAGCAATGCTTTGCTACCTGTGCCGACATTGTTTTTGGCAGACATAACCATAGTTTTAATAGGTTTCTTGCTCAAGTTTTTTGGAAAAAAAAAAATCTTGCTGTATGACTACTGGAAGAAATTGCAAAGATTTCTTTAAAGCCTGAGGGAATGTGGAGGCGCTTTCAAAGAGACTAATTGATAAAATAAGGAAAGAGGGATGAGTTATCAGAATAAATACATTAAATACCCAAATTCCCTTTCAACCAACTTTAATGTTTTATGGAATTTCAGGTCTGTTCTTGTGTACTTTTTGATCACATTTTATTTCCTAAATTTTCTTAGAAAATACTATAAATTTTCATACTTCAGGGATCTTTTTGAAGCTGGGTTAGGTTATAAAATTTCTATGGATTAAATTTGTGAAGCCAGAATATAAATTGTATTTGCTTTTCATAAACTGTATTTGGGAAGAGAAGAAAGCAAATTTTAATTGGATTAGAAAAAGATAGAAAAGCAGATAAGAATAATTCTGTGGGAAAATCAGTAAATAAGTGGCACTATAAGCCAAGGGTTGGCAAACTTGGCTCAGACTATTTTATTCAGTCCTAAAGCTAGAAGTAATATTTACATTTAAAATAGTTGTGGAAATAGAAAAGGAAAGAGAAAGATGAAGGGAATAATATACAATGGAGATGATGTGACCTATAAAGCCTAAAATATTTACTTTATGTTCCTTTGCAAAATTTGTCATAAATAAAAAGTGTACAGTTTATCTATTTTGAAACAAATGTTATACTGCAGTACATTTTTTATTCTTACTTGTAATTTTGATAGTGTACATATATGAATCACAAAACTGAAAATCATGAAAAATTAAGAATCAATTTTTAAGTGTTAATAATACATTATTTGAGAGTGTACATACTGTATAGTTTTACCTTTATGAGGTTCAAAATTAGGTGAAACTAATCTATGGTGATAGAAATCAGATTATTGGTGACATCTGGAGGGCACTGACAGGGAAGCTTCATGAGTGAATCTCTTAGAGGGGATGGAAATTGTATCTTTGTTAAGGTAATGGTTACAAAGAAATACAAACAGACTTAAGTCTTCATTGAACTGTCTAGTTGAAATGTGAAATTCACTCACTGTAAGTTTTAGCTCAGAAATAGAAATCAATACATAGAAACATACGCAATACTAAAACACCTACATATTTTGTAGTATAACAAAGCAAGAGAGAGAGAAACAAAAACAAACACAAAAACAAAACCTTAACATCGTCCAGAAAAAGAAAAGCAATTACCAACAAAGAAACATCATTTAGACCAACAGCAGACTTATCAACAACAGCAAAGACAGGAGTACAGTGGAAAATCTTTGCATGCGACAGAAAATAAATGTCAGCCTAAAATTCCATAACAGGTTACACTATTTTAAATAAAAGAAAAATGAAGTTATCTTCAGGAAACAGAATAAGAAAGTTTTGCACATATAGATTTGTAATGAGAGAACTACTGAGGAATGTGCTTCAGGAAGAAGATAAAGGAATATCAAAGGAAGAAGTAGAATGGAAGATGCAATACTGGATGAGGAGATAAATATGGGGATAGTATAAATAAGCACTTGCTATAAAAGCAAGTTAACTCTAATAAAAATTATGAATTTAGGAGTGCTTGCCTAGCACATACAGGCCCTGGGGTTCAATCCCCTACACTGAAAAAAATTTAAAAAGTAGACTTGATTTACCGAAAAAGTTATACAAAAATTCACTGAGCTGTAAATACTTATCATTTGCTGTATGTATACTAAACATTATCATTTGCTATATGTATACTATATTTAATGTTTAAGTGTTATTAGAGTAATGACCTTCCTATCCCATCCTATCCCATTGTCAATAACCTAAAGTTAAAAATCATCATTGTTTTAATTGCTTCTTATTCACCCCATTGGTGATGCAGGAATTTCTGCAATGCGAATACCTAAGCATAGGATGCCTAACCCTTAACAGGAGTTGATTAGTTACACTTACTCACAGCTTAGGTGGAGGAATATACCCGACACCAGGCAGGACCACAGAGGAGTTGCACTCCAGAACCAAGTGAACTAGTAGGAGCTATGAACAGATTGAGGTGCCCCTGGCTCTCAGTGGAGTGAGATTGGCTTTGAGTTGGTCTATGTGCTGGCAGGGACTGAAAGTTACTACTCAGGTCCAAGCAAGAATTACATCTGTCCTTGTGATAGTGAGGATTGTTTGCCTAAAGGACCTTAGCTATGGGAGCAGAATAGGGAGCAGAACTTATAAGTAGGCCAGTAGAGGACCTCTTAGTTTCTTCCACATGTTAAAGCAGCACATAATCTTTGGCCTTGATTTTAGGCATTATACCACAGGTATTACCTTGCCTAAGAATTCAACTAAACCCTGAAAGAATTAATATCTAAGTTTTAGCACAGTTTAGGGGGATTACTTATGAAAAGGGTGTATCATTCAGTGATATGTCTAACTCTTATTTCTAGTAGGTCTGAGAAAGTACAATCTGAATGAAAGAAGATGGAAGTGAAAGGCATTACCAAGCAGGGTTGTTGTTATGCTATTGATGATGAGGCAGTTAGAAAAAGGTGGTATATTCTTATTCTTATATTCTCTAAGAGTTGTTCAAGAATTGTGTGTGTGTTTCTTCATGTGCATCTGAGAAAGGTCCATACTTAGAGACTTTTATCTATCTCCCACCATTGACTGTACCATGTATATAAAGCCCCAAATGGACTCTCCTGCTTAAGACCTGGGGACTTTTCATCAATCACTGAGATCCAGAGACAGGCATTAGTGAGGGGACATGCAAATCCTAAAGCAAAATTAAAATCTTTAAATGGAGATTTCCTAAAAGGTGAGGGAGAATCCCACGATGGAGGGCTGAGAAGAAAGTAGTAGGAAAAGAGGAAGTAGGCCTGAGGAAGAGCAAGGAAATTGAGAATCCTGTGTCACAGCAGTAATGGCACACAACTCTATCTGTTAATATTTCACTCCACCTCTACCTATCTCCTTCATATACCCATTTTCTAAAAGTTGATTAGTGTGAAGAAAAAAATATTTCAAATCGTAGAAAATGATGTCAGAAGTAGAACTTAGATGTATGATGTTATTAACAGAGGCTGCTGCAAAGTATTTGTCCTTTCTGATAGATTTTAATGAGTTTAATTTTTTTTTTCTGGAAGCTAGATTTTACTCATTCAGCTAATCATTCGTCTTTTAACAAGCCAAATGACTTTTAACTAGGAGTTTCTTTCTCATAATCTTGCTAACAATACTTTCTGTTTACCTTTAGCTGCTAATAAAATCTACCCAGAGAGAAATCTAAACCTCCTTTGCAGGCAAGTTTGAAATTAAAGTTTGACATATGCTGACAGTCAATGTGAAAAGTTGCTTTCAAATAGACAAGTATGTATTTTTCATTATAAAGAAAACATATGGCTGAATTTATTTCGTGACTGCCACCATTTTCTCATAGTCATGCAGAAGTCTCTAATTAGAAAATGTAGGAGAGAGCTGCATTTGGAAGAGCCGGAATGAGTAGGAAGGGATAAATGGTTAAACTCCTGAAAACTAGTTGAAGCTTGGGGAGTTGGTCCTTGTAGATACATGTGAGAGCATGTTGATTTCAACTTTTCCATTTCTAGGCACATGCAGGGAAATTTTCTATCCAATTTACTGATCGAAAACTTCATATGATCCTCAGAAAATGAGGAAAGATAAAATATTTGAGAAGTTGCTAGAAGAAAACCCTTACTGCTGTGGTTATAATGTATCCCCCCAAAAGTTCGAAATTAAACTCCCAATGTGTGCATTTGGAAATAGTGCCTAATGGGTCAAGAGGGCTCTACCCTTGGGAATGGATTAAAGGGCTTGAGGCTACGAGTTTGATCAGTTACTCTCTCTCACCTTCTGTTTGAGTTTCCACTTGGAAGGATCCAGCAAGAAGGCCCTTGTTAGATGCCAATTCCTAAATCTTGGACAGACTCCAAGGCCAAGCCTCCAGAACTGTGAGCTAATAATTTTTTGTTTACTACAAGTTACCCAGTCTCAGGTATTCTGTTATAGCAGAAAAACAGATTCATACCTTTCAAAAACATTTTTCCCCCCCTAGATATATCAAATGTGGCTCATCAGGCACAGCGATTTTCAACTAGAAGTAATTTTGCCTTCTAGAGACATTTGGCAATGTCCAGGGACATTTTTAATTGTCCAGACTCGGGGGCAGGGCTTGCTACTGACATCTAGTTGGTAGACAACAGGGATATTGCTAAATATTCTACAACACACAGATCAGCCTCTGCTTTAGTCAGCTTTTTCGCTGCTATGACTAAAGGATCTGACCAGAACAATTAATTGTAGAGGAGGAAAGATTTATTGGAGGGCTCACGGTTTCAGAGTCTTAATCAAGATTAGGCCAGCTCCATTCCTCAGAACTTGAGGTGAGGCAGAACATCTCGGCAGAAGAGTGTGGCAAAGGGAAGCAGAGAGACTCGGTCTCCAGATACAAAATATATACCCCATAGCCACGGTCCCCAATTAACCACTTCCTCCAGCCACACCCCACCTGCCTCTAGTAAAGGCCCAGTTAATCCCATCAGGTATTAATTCACTGGGTAAAGACTTACAATCTAATTATTTCTCCTCTGAACTTTCTTGCATTGTCTCACACATGAGCTTTTGGGGGATACTTCATATCCAAATCAAAACAGCCTCCCACAACAAAGAATGTTTCAGCCCAAAATGTTAACAGTGCCAAAACTGAGAAACCCTGAGCTCAAACATTGATGGTAATGCTTAGTAATGAGCCTCAAAGCTAGCTTAGGCAAGTGTGTGGAGTGGGTGAGGATGGTCAGCCAGAAGAAATGACAGAAAAATAACTGAGAGTTTTTCAAGATTTACCAAAAAAAAAAAAAAAAGCCTCTTAGAGATGATAATATCCAAACTTAGGTTGCACTTTAAAAATAATAATAATGCTAGGTCAGATGATCACTCTTATCTCAAGGGTTAATAGGATTGAAAGGGTTAATTTGAATACAAATGGAAGTTAAGTATAATTACAGTAGAGAGTGAGAGTCTCTAGCAATTAATAATATCCAGCAGGGAGGAGGTAGCTGGGTTAAGATATTCTGGCTGGGGCTGCCTGGGAAAAGGCCTTTCTCTCATTGAACAAGTTCAAGACAGTGTCAAATTAAGGTTGCATTCTAACAGAGGGCCCATGAGTGGAAGCCAGGGAATCAGATTATTGGGGAAGTTGGGGCCAAGGGCGCCAAAAAAACCAGCTGAGTGCAAAAGAACAAGAAGTAAAGCCAGGATAAGCAGCAAGTCACATGGAGAGACAGGAACTGAGTGGTAAATTTGGCAGCAGGTCTGAGAATCCCAGGAGAACCGCCTTGTGGATCAGTCTGTGGGCACGGCCGCACTCTGAAGCTTGTGCTGGGGGCCCTCAGTCGCACTCCTCTGGCTCATCAGACCCAGTCTAATTTTATCCCAATGAAAACTAAAGATCTCATTTGACATTTCCTTGGATGTCCTTGTGTAATGTGTAACGAACCCAGACAGGAATAAACCTTGTTAAGCCTCAATTCTCAGCAGGGGCAGCTACCTGCTCTATTTGTTCTGGACCCAAGAAACTTGATGTAAAATTTGGTGGGTCCATATAGCACACACCTTTCCAAAATAATACCCGGAGAGCTATTTTATTAGGATGGTTATTAAGGAAACAGGAGGATTGATTGAAAATGACCAAACCATAGAATTTCACACTTTAATAATTTTGCTTTCAAAATCATCTGGATACCCTTGCCACGGAAAGGAAAAGACTCCAAGAAAGTTCAGTAAATTAGCTCTGCCAATAGTAAACAAGAAAAATAAACAGGATTATAACAAAATGTAATAGATCTTGACAAATAATATAATAATGAATCGAACCAGTGAAATGAGCATGGTGTCATGTACATTACAGACCTCTGCTGTTTTAGTCAGCCTTTCCAACCAGCAATGTCAGTGTTATCTTATTTGATGTACAATGAGACTAAGCTATAAGTCAGGTAGGTGGGCATGAGAGCAACAAAATACCTGGGAGTGGTATTTCATGTTGGGTGCTTTTGTTTGTTCATTGTTGAGGTCAATACAAGAACGATGGATGGATTCACATTTTTAAAAGTATGAACATTTCACCATTATCACACAAGATATGGGTAGTGGCAATAAACTTCCTCTTCAGTTCAGAAAGATACCCAAAGTAGTTAACTATTAAATATAAGAAGTGGACACATTTCCTGATCTCAAATAAGAAAGTGACCTGTTCCTACAGAGGTAGAAAATGGTGGGTATCAGGGGCAATACATACACAATGTCTACCAGCCCCAATGAGATATATATAGATATTCATTCAGTTAAAGGATAAGGAAAAACAGACATAAAAACTACAGGATGCAGATATTTGACCCATACATGGAAAAAAAGTGTCTGAAAACACAGAAAATGAAAATATTTTGGGAAATTGTTAAGTATCAGCATCAGGGCATGGGAAAATATGATTTATCAGTCAAGATAAGCTAGATATGTGAGGCAACAAACAATCCTCAAATATTAGTGGCTTACGAGAATCAAGGGCAATTCTTGCTTATACCCTGTGTCTATCGCAGGTCAGCTCGAAGGCTCTGCTGATCTTGGTTTCTGAAGGACCCAGACTGATGGGACTTCCTCTTCTTTTGTTTCCATGACTGCCAAGTCAGGAAAGGGGAGCATAGAAAACTAAATATTGACTCCCAACGCTCCCACTCAGAAGTGACCTGTATCGCTTTTACTTGGTGCATGTGCTTAAGTGTAAAAGCCAGATCTCAGATCTAGTAGGTGAGGAACTATCCTACTTCATGCTCAAGGTGAAAGAACTAGCATCTGTGAAAATGTTCTACTGATGTTGAGACCCAGTTATGTCCATCTAATGACAAATGCACTATAAAATAGAGGCAAAAATAGGTTGAAAGTAAAGGGAGAGAAAGAGATACACTATGCTAATGCTAATTAATATAAGCTTAACATAGCTATATTATTATAAGACAAAGCAAATCAGAACAAAGATTATTGCCAGAGATAGGAAGGTAATTTCATATCAATAAAAGGTACAAATCATCAAGAGGACACAGTAAAATTTTATTTGTTTAATGATAGTTTCAAAATACATGAGTAAAAAACAGCAGAACTTCATGGAGAAATAGGCAAATCCACATTTTTGTGAGATTCTCAAATATCCTTCTCTCAAGTACACAGACTTCAGTAAAGATTCTATTAAACAAACTTGAATATTGACAATTATAGATCACTCAATCCAATGATAGCAGAGCATGCATTCTTTTAAAGTACACAAAATATTTATGATCTAAACTATATTGTGTGCCATAAAACAAGTGTCAATACATTTAAAATGATTCAAGTCATACAGAATATTTCAGTAAGTACAATGGAATTAAGTCAGAAATCAAAACAGGTGTTTAGAAAATCCAAATGCTTGGAAATAAAATAAAATGATATACTACATACATACTTTAAAACCATTGAAAATACTTAAAAGAATATTACTGCAGCATTGTTAACATTGCTCAAACACAGGAGTAAGAAATAGTACAAAGATCACAGAAAATCTGATAAATTTTTTTCTAGTTTTTAAGAAAATGAGCAGTAATAATGACATGTGAATGACTGTGACCTATATTCCAACTTTAGAGCAATAAGTCTTTCTGGAGAAACAAGAAGAAAATTGTGCAAATCTAGAAATTATTCTTTATGGCTGAATATACACAATGGAGTATTACTCAGCCATAAAGAAGAATGATTTTATCATGGTTGCCACTAAATAGATGGATCTGGAGACTATGATGCTAAGTGAAATAAGTTGGTCCCCAAAAAGCCAAGGTCAAATGTTTTCTTTGATATGTAAAAGCTAGCCCATAATAAGGGTGAGAGATAATAGAAGTTCAGTAGATTAGAAAAATGGGAAATGGAGGGATAGGAAAGGGATAAGAAAAGAAAAGGCAGTAAAATGAATTGGACATGATTTTCCTATATACATATATGAAAACAATACAGTAATCTGATCCCAACGTCATGTACAGCCTTCTTGTTCCCTAGGAAGCACTTGGTAATGTCTGGAGACATTTCTGGTTGTCACATCTGAGGGGGAAGCCTACATTCGCATCATCAGCTAAGGATGCAGCAAACATTTTACCACACAAAGGACTCCCCTCACAGCAAGGAATTCTACAGCTTCAAATGGCAGTATTTTTACTCCTGTGAAACATGTGCTAGTTATTTCACTGGGCATAGACCATAGTCAAGAGAAACTTCATTTGGAAGTTAAAAATAGTTTTTATTAACTCTTTTTATAAGGTCCACTAAATATTTTGTAATCTAACATATGTATTTGTCTATATTATGTATAAACATACATTTGAAATCTAACCACACATATACATATGTGTACATGGTTATTCAATTAGAAGAATATAACATATAACCAGAGAGCTAAGATCAGAGAATACAAGTAAACAGAAAAAGTATAAAAATGGAAGGCAAAAAGTAAAGGAAAAAGCAACAGTAATATAGTAGTTAAAAAGAAAAGATAACTATGAGTAAAATTTGCAAAATACCCACCATGCTCATAACAGTTTTTAAATGACCATAAGAAAATAGAGCGAAAACACACCTATAGTATCAGTAATAAAAGAGGAATGTAGATCTACAGATCTATAAAAAATTAAAATTTGTAGGTAAATACCATATGAAATATATAACAATGATATCAGTCAGATACAAATTTTATAATATAAAAAATACTACTTGTTTTTTGGCTGCACCTGTACTTAGCTAAAGGTAAAATAGTATAACACACAACTGCAGGAAGGTCACTGCCTCTGGGCTATAGGAGAATGGAAAGTTGGAACTTCAGTTCCATGCGCAATATTTTGTTTTTATTTTAAAAATAGGATCTGAAGCAAACACAATAAAATGTTAACATCTGTTAAATCTGGGTGGTCAGTGTTTGGGTGTCTGTTATCTCATGTTCTGACCTTTTCAGAATATGTGAAATTTTTCATATTTCAAAATAGAAAAATTTGAAATAGCACTTGCCATAGAATTTTGGCAAAGGTCTTTAAAACAACTAAATAAATTAAATTTGCTGATTTTTCTCAGGCTTATTTTCCCACTCAAATAATCCAAATGGATTAATCAGTGATGATTTCTATCTTTAAAAATGTATTTGTCCCTGATTCCACTTTGATACATCTTGTAGGAGTAAGTTAAGCATTTTCCGGGAACACTCATATACCATAAATGTCACAGAGCTGAATCTCGAATCCCACTCAAGACATCTGAGGCGCTCCATCATGTTGGTAATTGGACCACCAAAAAACAAAGGCATGAGCCAAGCTTTTAGTCTACCATGCCAGGATTCTCACTGGTACCATGTCTTCTCTGATTAGTTGATATTTCTGCCAAGCCTGTCCCCACCATCACGCAGGCGGGCCTATGTGTGGAATTGGATTTGTCTGTCTCCCTTTTGCCAATCCCAGGTCTAGTCACTGAAGTGTTTCCTGCTGTTCTTAACACCTCGTAGATCAACAGTTAACCTACATCTGTATCCTGCAGCTGCTTTCCCTCTCTTGTTCCCGAAGTCCTGTCTACCACTTGTAGAAACCACCCAAATCCTCTTCCCTCTCTTAGTCTTGGGGAATTTCCACCACCCTTAGGCAGAGCACATCCCACACCCTGTCTTCTACATTTAGCTATCATCTTTCTCTTAAGGACTGTTCAGTTTAACCCATACCAAAGGAGGATAGAGTCTCCCCAAACATCGGTTTGGGTCATGGCCTGATTTGAGTTCAAATTTTATTTTTACTTCTGATTTACAAAAGCTGTTAATAATGCCTGAGGGCAAAGTACTCAGAACTCAGAGTACAAAACTTGGCTCTGCTCTATGAAACTTGGGAGAAAGAAAAAGCACCCAGTTACCAGCCTTCCATAGCAACTTGAGCAGAGATCTCATTCGATAATTCTGTAATATTTGCACACAGATTACACAATCCCCCTCTTTCGTAGAGTTTCTGCCCATTGTCTAGATATAAAGTAGGTATCTTGGGAGAGTCCTCTATGACAGTTGCACTTTTTTTAGTTGTCTCAGAATACCTGGATGGGATCCAGATGCCAATGTACAAGTCACCTACGTTCCGTTCGCCAGTTCATTTTAGCACACCTTGTGCTTTTAGCATTATTTGTTCTCTTACCTCTGACTTGCCTCTGTCAAAAGACAATTTTAGAGTGGGAAACTCCCTGAGGTTTTCTTCAGGAATGGCTGAAGCCAAGAATTAATTGAGTCTCCCTGCTATCTTCTTTCTCATTTTCTTGATGGACCTTTTGCACTGTATCCATCTCCCTGTTTTTTGGCCGGCTTCCTCCCACTAATTTATTTAAAGAACTGCACATTACAGGCTTTGCTGTTGCTTGCAAAGAGCTCTTAAAATTCTTTTTGTGTCTGTTTACTTTTGAGTTTGCATCTGACCATCAGTGTTTCCTAAGTTCTCCTATTGCTCCATTTGGGCAATGTCTTTACTCTTTCAAGTAATGTTTTCTCCCAGAATAACACCTTGGATATTGCCAGTAAAGCAGACAGCATTTGGTTTGACTATCTGACCTTTAGCAGCATGACAGACACATTATCTGGCCTTCTAACTTCTAATAGTTAATAGACATTTTTAGAGGTCTCCAGCCTCTCTATATGTGTTCTATAGGTATGTGTGTGTGTGTGTGTACGTGTATGTGCATGTGTGCAGGTGCATACACTCTCCCCCGCAAACTAAAACCTACAATTTTGTTATAGTTCTGTTTTCTAAAATTGGTAATATAACAATATGTTGGTTTTTTTGTTGTTGCTGTCATTATTGTTTCTTTTTTGACTTTTCTTACTCTGAGACATGTAGAACTTAAATTTTTTGTTTCCAACATTTAAAACATCTCACAATACTTCCTTAGACCCTAATCCAGTTGACATATTCATTCATTATCGTTGTACTCCAAGCTAACTCAAAACTCAGTGGCTTAAAACAATAAGTATGCATTACTGCTCATGAGTGTAAGGGTCAGTTGAGAAGTTACTCTGCCTTTGCTGGGCTTACCCACGTCTCTGTGGTCAGCTACAGGCTGAGTAAGCAACTCTATGTAGGGCTCTGTCACATGCTTTGAGTCGGCTGTCCATATACTGGTCTAGGATGGCTTTGGCTAGGACAACTGGACTTTCATTAAATGATCTCATTCTCCATCAGGTTAGTCCTAGCTTATTTAAATAATGATGGCAAAGTTCCAAAAAAGTATGGAAGTGAGAAGAGCTTTTTAAAACTCAAAATTGGCACACTATCACTTTCACCAGATTCTATTGGTTAAAGTAAATAATTAGACCCGTCCAGATTCTATGGATAGGGAAACAAACTCTAGTTCTTGAAGGAAGAGCTACAAAGTCATATTATAGAAATATAGATACATAGAGGGGACTAATTTGGGTCATTTTCACATTTGATCTGCCTGCCACAGTTGATTTCCTTTAATTCTTGATTCTCAAATTCAAAGTGAGCAAAAACATTTACTGAGCACCTACTCTAAGTAGAATCCATTGTTAGTCATTGAGAGCACCCTTTCCTCATGAAATTTAAAATCTTAGATATAAGAAGGTGAAAGTTAGATACTATTAGTAGTCTGGATTTATGAGTAGGCTCTTATTCAAACTTTCTTTTCTTGAGTTGATTATTTAAATCTGAAATGTATTTTTCCATAGAAATAGAAATTATAGTTTGAGATATAGGCAAAACCATTTTCAAGCCATAATTTAAAGTATACAATCTAGCGCTAAATTACACCATAAATATATAGGAAATAATTACTTTTGTGAGAGGTTTATGTTTAAACATTAGTTATTTAATTAGTACTGAGGAATCTACAGTAAGTCTCTCACAAGTATCCTTTCCACTCCCTGATTTGAGGATCAAATCAGAAAATGGCTCACTCTGAAGGAAGAAAAATCATACTGTGCACCTTTAAATGCTAAGCACTTTTAAATGTATTATCTGTTTATTCTTATAATAGTCCATTGAAGACAGCATCAATATCCTCCTTTCTATAGCCCAAAAAATTAAGAACCAATGATGATATTTAATTTCCCCTTAGTTACAAGGCAGGAAATTGTCATGAGTACCTGAGTGCAAAGCTCTCACTTTCCCACTATTCTGCTCTGCTCTACCAAAGCCAGCCTTGTGAACAAAGAAACTGAAATGAAGCTTGGGGACTAAAACCAACCTACCAAATGCAAATATCACAGTTTCAGAGATGGTTTGTGAGTATGCCTCTAATAGGGGCATTTTGCCTCCATGTCTCTATCAGAAGATGATGTGGTTTCCCAGATGGAACTAAGGAACCAACATTATCTTCAGATGGAATCAACCTGAACACTGTGTAATTGTATACTTTGTATACCAATCACATTTTGAAAGGAATAGGTATAACCATAAAAGGAAAGTTGTTAGTATGGGAGGCTTACTCCTCATCCCTCTACCCTCAGGCAAATAAAAGGAGATAAAGAATGAGAATCTGCCAAGGGATGGCCACTTTGAAAACTGTGGAGCCAAATGAGTGTCAGTATTCTGGTCATTGGTGTGGCATCCCCATGTGGCAGAATGGGGATGACTGATCAAAATTTTACACAGGAAAAAATGAAGCTTTTTTACATTCACAAATTCCTTTTTTTGTAATCTATTATTCTTTCTTTAAATATTTGCTTCATGTTTCTAAGAAACCTCATTAAACTTATTTTGGTTTTCCATCTACCTTGGGAAGGGGAAGTCCAAATTACTACTACAAATTATGAAACTCCAAACCCCAGACCAAATACTCAATTTTCTGTGTATTTTATTGACATGTTTTAAAAATCTGTCTATCCAACTTATGAAGTTTCTAAGGTTATTTTTTTGAACTTGGAACTGGTTTGTTGTTGTTTTATAGTTGCAACAATGTTGAAAATCAAAGAGTCACAAATCTAGTATCTACTAAAGAACAGGTAGGCTATATAAGTGAGTGACGCAGGACCCCATACCTGACCATAGGGAATAACAGGGACAGTGGAGAACAGGAAGGTATAGTTCCCCACTGAAGCCACTCTAAGTCACATTAACAATGACAAAACATTGCTAGCCAAACAAAATAAGCATGCACATCAGATTTGTTGCCAACATACCACTTTGAGTATTAATGCACTGTGATTTGTAGAGTAGCCCCAAAAGGCATTCCGTACTTTAGTCATTACAAAATAGGACAGGGCCTTACTGCATCTTTAAAGTTTTTTAAATTAGATTTATTTTTAACTGATAGAGAAAAACACAAGAATTGTACATAATGATAGAATACCACATGATATTTCAATACATGTATGCATTATGTAATCAGGTTAAACCTAGTTATCTCTTCAAACATTTATCATTCCTTCATGGCTAAAACAATCAAAATCCTTTCTTCTAGCACTTGAGGTGTATAGCACACAATCACTATCTATAGTTCCTCTCCTTTGCAATAGCAAACTAGAATAATTGAACTTTTTACAAAGTTCTGGTTTTGCAAAGATGAGTTTCATAGTAAAAATTAAAACTATCTCAACAAAAATATCATCCACTTAAAGGACTGGGGTTGTGGCTCAGTGGTAGAGCGCTTGCCTCAAATGTGTGAGGCACTGGGTTCAATCCTCAGCACCACATAAAAATAAATAAACAAAATGAAGGTGCTGTGTCCATCTACAACTAAAAAATATTTGAAAGAAATATCATCCACTTAAGAGTTTGTACCTGATCAACCTACCAGCCTCCTACTCTCACATAAATCTTACTAATGGAAGAATTTCCTAATGTTCATTTATTCATTCATTCAATCATGCATTCATTGATTCAGCCTTGGCTGAGTGCTCCATTCTAAATACAGATTTGTAGCTCCAGATGCCTCTCTGACATCAGAATGGGGCTTTTCTTTCCCTCCACCTGCATCAAATCATAGTTAACAATAAGACTAAAGAAGTTTCTGAGTTACTCAGCTTCCTGAGTAGTACCTATGTGTGACCATGTCTCCCCTGCCAAGGTTGTTTGTGGCAAGAGGGTGGACATACGAGTAAAATTGGGAAGTTCCAATCACAGATTATGAGCACAATGTTGAAATTACAATAGGGGAGAGTCCACAATTGTTGCATAATTAGTTATCAAATAGCTGGTGCTGAAAATAAGTGTTAAATATTTCAAAGCAGAGAAAAAATGTTTCAATTGGGGATGCTTCAAACCAGGTAAACAAATATAAACTGGGAAAGAATAGTAGCAAGTGAATACAAAGTGGGGCAAACCATTTCAGATAACTGGGACTAGTTTGAGCAGAAGATAATTTATTTTACTCCACTTCTTACCTATAGAGAGAATTTGTTTGGATGAGTGAAAACTTCATTGCTACTATGTAAACTAGACTTCCCATTTCCCAGTTGGTATCATCCTACCTCAATGGTATGTAATATGCAGATTTGCATTATATTTGTGCTTTAATATTTTTATTAGTAAATCTCAAGTGCTTATCCTAGAAAAGTCTTCCATAAAGTAGGAATTTTATACTATTGTAAATTGTGTCATTCTACCTCTAGCTATCCTTATCCTTCCTATAGAGTTTATAGCCTAAAAGAACTATATTCTTTCTCTTTTCCTTCACTAGTTGCTATTTTTGCATTATTAAGGTTTATGAAATGTTCAATCTATTCAATGTCTATAGTTAAAAGATATGGTATATGGTCATCAGTTTGGGTTGAGCAGATTGGATCATCCACAGTTGTATGTATGTGGGGTGCTCACAGGTACAGCTTTTCTATACTAAATATAACCTCACACCTGAATGTAGACCCATTTTATCTGCCTTCTGTCATTTCCAACAATCTCCTAATCTCTTTCACTCTACTAGATCATTAACATAAATTTACCAGGTAATCCAGTGTGTCCTATTTTACAAATTTTTCCCACAACCCCACATTTACCTCCAACCATTATTAGATTTCCCTACTCCTTTAACAGCAAAATTTACATAAAGGGCTGTCTTCCCAACCAATCTCACATTATCTCCTCAACTCAGACTGCTGTCCTTTTCTTCTGTTCACACAGCTCTTTTCAAGATTATGAGTGATTGTCTTGTTTCCAATTCTAGTGAGTTTCTGCTCATTGACCTTAACTTTTCATTAGTATTCAACACTATTGACAAAGTCTTTTTTCCTGAAAGGCTATATTTTCTAGATTTCCACTGTATGGCACTCCCATGGCTTTCTTATTTCTCTGTTTGCTTCTAAATCAGGCTCCTTTGTAGGTTTCTCCTTCTCCAACTTCTAATATTTGGGTGATTTTAAAAGAGCTGCACAGCTCCTCTCCTCTGGTATATACGTTGTCTCCCAAGATCATCACTTCTTGGCTCAGTATCTCTATGCATGGCAGTCTCCTGTGATTGACATCTACACCATTTGGATGTCTAACAGTTTTTACACAATTGAAAGCAGAACTTTGGTCTAGCCCCAACCCAAATATTCCTGCTTTATTTCCCTATCTTTTCTCTATAATAAAGCCATAGGCCATGTTTATACTTCCCTTTCTATTAATGCCTCCATATTTATGCACACACATACATACACACATGCCAATGTCATGGAAGACTTGTTGCCCTTATTTCCAAAATATATTCAGATCAGTCTATTTCTTTCCATCTTAATTGTTATCATTCCTATTAGAGATCAGTTTAACATATTAAAAGAAAGATACTATCAAGAAATAATGATTCAAAATAATAGATATTTATTTCTGTCACTTGTAACAGAACAGGAGTAGGAGTATGGCCCAGGGCTTCTGGGAAGCTCCACTGTGTCTTCCAAGAATCCATATTTCCTCTAGCCTGTCACTCAGTCTTTCCTAAAGGGATCTTCTTGTTTTCATGATTGAACCTATCTCAACACAATATGCATTCCAGGCCCTAAAAAGATGAGAGCAGAAGTAGAAGACAACTGTTGATTCCTAAGGAGACTAATAATGCATTCTACAAATCACTTCCACTAACATCTCATTAACTTGTGTTGGTTACACGTAACTCCATGAGTATCTGGGAAATAAAGGTTTTAGCAGGATGACCATTTTCCAAGTTAATATCCAAAGGATTGTAATTTTAGAAGAACAACAAGGAGATTGGTGAAAGACATTAGGCTTTTCCATCCCATTCTGGTGAGGTTGTCTACATCTCTTCCCTGAATACCCACAATGATCTATTCAATCCCTACTACTTTACATTTGATGTTGTTTCATGGTCCACACAGTAAAACCAGATCATGCACTTTGCTTACTTGAAATATCCGAATGGCTTTCCATTGTACTCATGAACAAAATCAGATCCTCCTCCTCATTTCAAGCTCCTGCCTGCCTCACCACCTTATCTCGGTACAGGTCTCTTCTTTCACTTGCTCCAGACACAGTGATATTCTCTTTCTTTTCCTCGCACATGCCAAGCTGCTCCCCATTTCAGGTCTTCGTACTGCTTGTTCTCCTTGCCTAAGAGCTTCTTAGATTTGGCTCTTTCTTGTTATGGTTTGGAAATAAGTTGCCTTTCAATAGCTCTTGTTAATAAAGGAATATTTATAAGTGGAGTGATTACATTATGAAAACTGTAACCTAATCAGTCTATCCTAGTTGGGGTGGACTGAGTGGGTAGTAACTGCAGGCAGGCAGGGTATAGCTGGAGGAGGTGGGTCTCTAGGGATGTGCCCTGGAAGGGTTTGTCTTCCCTGTGGCTCCTTCCAGCCCCCCCACCACCACCCTTTTCCTGACCTCACCATGAGCTGGAAAGCTGTGCTTGGCTGGCCCTTACCCCACAAAGTGCTTCTTTGCCTTGTGCCTAGAGCAATGGAGTTGGCCATTTATAGACTGAAATCTCTGAAACTGTGGGCCCCAGATAAACATTCCTTCCCCTAAGTTGTTCTTGTAGGGTATTTTGTTCACATCAAGGCAAATGTTAACTAAAACCTTGCTGTTTGATAGGACTGTGATTAAATACCACTTCCTCAGAGACTTTTCTTACACTTTTCCCTGATATGATTATAATTAGCATTGCTATTATACATACGGTCCTACTGTCTTTGAAATATTTGTTACTGTCTGAAATTATCTTGTGAATGTATTACCTTCTCTTGTTGTCATTTTTCTCCCAAGAAAATGTTAGGTCTATTACAGAAAGAGCTTTTCATTTATGTTCATTTTCCTAAACAATAGTATCTATAACAACCTGGTTTTTAGCAACTACTCTAAAAGCCTTGTTAGTCAGTTTTCCATTGCTATAACAAAATATCTGAGATTAACAACATTTAAGGAGGAACAGTATACTTTGGCTTATGGTTTCAGAGGTTTCAGTCCATGGATTTATTGCTTTTGAGCCTGTGGTAAAGCAGAGCCTCATGGCAGGGAGTACATAGTGAAGCAAAACTGCATAGCTCATGGAGGCCTAGAGAGAGAGAGAAAGGAGGAAAAAATTTGAAGTCCCAATATCTACTTTGAGGTCATGCCCCCAGTGACCTGGCTTCCTTCCATAAGGCCTCACTTCCTGAAGATTCCACTACTTCCCAACAGTGCTATCAGCTGAGAGCCAGACTTTTAACACATGAGCTTTTGGGGCACCCAAACCATACCAATTATAAATGAATTTTCTTTGTTTTTTCCTTTATCATTTCTTTGACCATTTTATTACTTAATGTTTTATCTATCATTAATTTAATGTTTAATTTGTTTCTAATTTTACTCTATGAGTCCCTTTAGCTCATCAACCAATATTATCTTTAAAATTGCCAGTGGAAAATAATTGTAGATTCATATTTAATTGTAGGAAATAATATAAACAGATTCCACATATCTATTACCCAGTTTCCTTATCAGTAATATCTTTTTTTTTGGTACCAGGGATTGAACTCAGTAATATCTTGCAAAAGTCCAGTACAATATTGTAATACTGTATCAGAATATCAACATTGATACAATAAAGATACAGAATATTTCCATCACCCCTCAGAAACCTCACGTTACCTTTTTATATTCACCTTCCTTCATACCCCAGAACTCTTCCTTAACCTCTGGCAACCACAAATCCATTCCACATTTCTATTATTTTGTTAGTTTAAGAATATTATGTTAGGGCTGGAGTTGTAGCTCAGTGGTAGAGCACTTGCTTAGCACATGCGAGGCACTGGGTTGGATCCTCAGCACCACATAAAAATAAATAAAGGCATTGTGTCCATGTACAACTTAAAGAATATATATATATTTTAAAAAGAATATTGTATCAATGAACCATTCAGTGTTTATGCTCTTGAGATTGGCTTTATTTAATTGAGCATAGTTTTCTGGAGATTTTTCCAAGTTAATGCACAATTACTACATCTAGGTTGTTGTATTTTGTATGTCTGGATGTACCACTATTTGTTTAACCTTTTTTTTTTCATTTTCAGTTTGTGCTACTATGAATACAATTTCTTTTTCTTCTTAGATCTTTTTATTTGTTGTTGTTCTTCCTAATCAGTTATACATGACAACAGAATGCATTTTGATTCATTGTACACAAATGGAGTACAATTTTTCACTTCTCTGGTTGTACACAAAGCAGAGTCACACCATTTGTACAATCATACATGTACCTAGGGTGATGATGTTCGTCTCATTACACAATCTTTCTTACCCCCATGCCCCCTCCCCTTCCCTCCCTTCCCTTTGCCCAATTCAAAGTTCCTCCACTTATCTATTCCCTCCACCCCCCATTATAGATCAGCATCCACTTATCAGAGAAAACATTCAGCCTTTGGTTTTCTGGGATTGGCTTATTTCACTTAGCATGATATTCTCCGACTCCATTCATTTACCTACAAATGCCACAATTTTATTCTCTTTTAATGCTGAGTAATATTCCGTTGTGTATATATACCACAGTTTCTTTATCCATTCATCTATTGAGGGGGAAAAAGTTTAGTTCCACAGTTTAGCTATTGTGGATTGTGCTGCTATGAACATTGATATGATTGCATCACTGTAGTATGCCGTTTTTAAGTCCTTTGGGTATAGACCAAGGAGTAGGATATCTGGGTCAAATGGTGGTTCTATTCCAAGTTTTATAAGGAATCTCCATACTGCTTTCCATAGTAGTTGCACCAATTTATAGTTCCAGCAGCAAGTATGCCTTTTCCCCCACATCCTCGCCAACACTTATTGTTGCTTGTATTCTTGATAACTGTCATTCTGACTGGAATGGAATGAAATCCTAGAGTCATTTTGATTTCTCTAGTTGCTAAAGATGTTGAACATTTTTTCATATATTTGTTGATTGTATTTCTTCTGTGAAATGTCCATTCAAATTCATAATTTATTCATAAATAAATTCATAATTTATTCAAATTATTAATAATACTTTATTCAAATTATGAATAAAATTTCTATAAAAATCTGTGTATAAGTTTTTTTGTGTAAACATGAATTCTGATTTGTATGAGATTTTCTCAAGAGTGCAATTATCTGACTGTATAATAGTTATATGTTTTGTTTTTGAAGAGGCTACTAAACTGTTTTTCAAAGTGACTTTAGTATTTTATGTTCTGAACACAGTGTATGGATCTAGCCTCCAAATTTGCCTGCATTTGGTGTTGTCACTATAATTATTTTTAAAATTTATCCTTTCTGATTAGTATATAGTTATACCTCCCTGAGATTTTAACTTTTAGTTTTCATGATTCTTAGCATTGTTTCATGTGCTTTTGGCTGTCTGTATATCCTCTTGGGTGAAGAATCTATTCATGTCTTTACTTCTTTCTTAACGACTATCTTTTAGGCTATTGTTTGGATAACTTTTTATGTATTCGAGATACTAGACTTGTTGGATTAAGTGACCAACACATATTTTTCCTGCTCTATAACTTGATTTTTCATGCTCTCAACAAGGTCTTTCATAAATTCTGAAAATTTTGATAAAGATTAAATTTTTTTATTTATGGATTGTTATTTTTATGTTAAATCTAAGAATTCTTTGTGTAACCCTAGATCTTGAAATTTTATAAATGTTTTATTGTGTTAAATTGAACATATAAGCCAGTGTCCCATTTTGAGTAATATTTATGTATTTTTGCCTATAAAGTTCAGTTTCTCCAGCACCATTTGTTGAAAGTCTATCATTGCTCCAATATATTCTTTTTGCACCTCCATCAGAATAAGTTGGGCATTCAGTTGTGTGGTTCTATTTCCTGGCACTGGTTCTGTCCCCTTGATCTGCATGTTTGTCCTACACTACTGCCATACAATATAGATTATAATAGCTATGTAATATTTCTTGAAATTTACTAGATTGATCCTTCTACTTTATCTTTTTCAAAATTGTTCTTCCTCTCTAGTTTCTTTGATTTTCATATACTTTAAAACATATTTTCCATAGGTACAAAATATCTTGCTAGGATTGCAAAAGAGTTTAATTAAATGTGTGTATCAATCTGAAGAGAAATATTTACTAAGTTGAGTCTCATAATCCATAAACACAATATATCTTTTCATTTATTTAGATATTTGATTTCCTTTCTCAAAATTATTTTTATTTTTTAACATACAAAAGCAAAATATGTTTTGTTAGATTCAAATTTAAGTATTTTATTTTATTTTTTTGAGATTTTAAATTGAATTGTATCTTTAATTTTGATTGACATGTGCTCATGACTAGGATATAGAAGGATATAGACTAGGATATAAATAATATAGATATTTCTATATTATAGAAATATAATTGATTTTTTATTTCTATCTATATCCTTTAACCTTCCTGAATTTACTTTTTATTTCTAGGAATTTTGGGATATATCTTGGAATTGTCTAGATATAAATTATGTAATCTGCAAATAGTGGAAGTTTTATTCCTTTTTTCTTTTCTTATGCTCTTATTTCCTTTTACTGCATTATTGCACTGCCATAAATTTCCAGCAGAATGTTGAATGAGAATAGTGAGCGTAGATATCTTCATATAGTTCCTGATCTTGTGGGAAAAGCATTAAGTATTTTACTTCTAGATGTGATGTTGACCATAGAAATTGGTAGATGTTCTACATCAACTTGAAAAGGATCCCTCAGTTCCTATTTTTAGGTAGTTTTATTATAAACTAATCTCAAATTTCTCAAATGAGTTCTCTGCATCACTTGATATGATGATGTGATTTTTTTGTGGCCTCTTAATATAATGGATGACACTGAATAATTTTCAAATATTGGACCAGCCTTTCATCCAAGTTGAAAAGGAAGAAGTAAAATTGTATCTCTTCATAGCTGACATGATCTAAAATGTAGAAAACCAACACACACAAATATGTAGGAATTGTATATAAGAATATATGTAGGAATTCCAATATATAAGGTTCTACACACACACAATCCTGCTAGAACTCATAAATAAACTCAGTATAGTTGCAGGCTATAAAATCAACATACAAAAATCAATCACATTTCTGAAATCAATCACAATTTCAGAGGTATCCATCCATAGACACCAGACTTCATTCCTCAGGACTCCAGGTGAGATAGAACAACATGGCAGAAGAGTACGGTGCAGGGAGGTGGCTTTCGTGATGATCAGGAAGCGAAGAGAGACTCCACTCACCAGATACAAAATATATACCCCAAAGGCATGCCCCCATGACCCACCTTCTCCATCCACACCTTGTCTGCTTTTGGTTACCACTCAACTCCACCAAGAGAGTAATCCACTAATTGTATTAAGGCTTTCATGACTCCATCATTTCTCCTCTGAACATTCTTGCATTGTCTCACATGTGAGCTTTTGGGGGCACCTCACATCCAAATCATAATACTTAGGAATAAATTTAACAAAGGAGGCAAAAACTTGTACATTGAAAACTATAAAACACTGCTCAAAAAAATGAAAAAAAGATACAAATAAGTAGAAAGAAATCCTTCGTTCATGAATTGGAAGATTTATTATTCAAATGTTCATACTACTCAAAGCAATCTACAGATTCAACATAATTCCTGTCAAAATTCCAATGCTGATTTTCAAAGAAAGAGAGAAATCTATTCTAATATGTTATTGGAACAATAAAGATTCAAATAGCCAAAACAATCTTAAGGGCAAAAACAAAGCTGATGGCCTCACATTTCCTGGTTTCAAAACAAAATAAAAACAGTAATCAAAACACTATGGAACTGCATAAACGCAGACACATAATCCAACAAAACAGAATAGAGATCTCATAAATAAACTCATGCCAGTATAGTCATCTGATCTTTGAAAAGGGTGCTGCAAATACACAATGTGTAAAAAACAGTCTCTTTAATAAATGATGTTGAAGAAACTGGATATACACATGGAAAAGCATGAAATTTGATCCCTATCTTACACCATACATGAAAATCAACTCAAAATCAATTAAAGACTTAAACATGAAGACTGAAACTATAAAACTCTCAGAAGAAAACATCTGGGAAGAGCTTCATGACAATTGATCTTAGCAATGATTTCTTGGATCTGATATCTAAAGCACAGGCAGCAAGAGTAAAAAGAGACAAGCGAGACTATGTAAAATTATAAAAGCTTCTGCACAGCAAAGAACACAATCAACAGAGTGACAAAACACACTATGAAAGGAGAGAAACATTATAAACCAATCATCTACAAAGAGGGCAATATCCTATATCTATAAGAAGTTCCTACAAATCACTAGTTGAAAACTCAATTAAAAAATGGGCCAAAGACTTAAATAGACTTCTCTCTAAATAAGGTATACAGATGGTCAACAGGATATGACACCATGCACAAAACTACCAATCATCAAGAAAATACAAATCAAACTACAATAAGATATGATCTCACATCTATTAGGATAGCTATTATAAGGCAACATTATCAACATATGAAAATAAGAAAAAAACAGTGTTGGCAAGGGTGAGAAGAAATTGGAACCATTATGTACTATTGGTGGGTATGTACCATGGAAAAGTCATTATGGTATATATTATGAAGATTCTTCAAAAAGTTGAAAGTGGAATCACCATATGATTCAGTTGATGTCAATATTTCAATGATGTATTTGCATTCCTGTATTCATTGCATCATTGTTCACAATAGCTAAAAGGTGAAAACAACCTAACTGTCCATCAAACGATGACTTGATAAATAAAGTGTGAAGTAAAACAACAAATAACCCAATCAAGAAATGGGCAAAGGAACTGAACAAACACTTCACAGGAGAAGAAATACAAATGGTCAATAAACATATGAAAATATGTTCAAAATTTCTAGCAATTAGAGAAATGGAAATTGAAACTATTCTGAGATTCCATTTCACTCCTGTCAGAATGTCAACTATCAAAAATACAAGTAACAATAAATGTGGCCAAGATGTAGAGAAAAAATTTCACTCATACATTGCTGGTGGGATTGCAAATTGGTGCAATCACCACAGAAAGCAGTGTGGAGACTCCTCAGAAAATTTGGAATGGAACCACTATTTGACCCAGGTCTCACTCCTTGCTTTATACCCAAAGGATTTAAAACCAGCATACTACAGCAATGCAGCCACATCAATGTTTATAGCAGCTCAATTCACAATGACCAAGCTATGGAAACAATCTAGGTGCCCTACAAGAGATGAATGGATAAAGATGAAGGGAATATTACTGAGCCACAAAGGAGAACAAAAATATGGCATTTGCAGATAAATAGATGAAACTGGAGACTCTCATGCTAAGTGAAATAAGACAGTCCCAAAAAACCAAAGGCTGAATATTCTCTCTGATATGAGGATGCTAATGTACAATAAGGGTGGGGAGGGAAGAACAGAGGTTCATTAGATTAGACAGTGGGGAATGAAGGGCAGGGGAGGGGAATGATAATAGAAAAGCCAGTAGAATTAATGGGATATAACTTTCCTATGCTCATATATGAATATATGACCAGTAAAACTCCACATCATGTACAACCACAAAAATGAGATCCTAATTAGAATAAGTTATATTCCATGTATGTATAATATTTCAAGCTCACTCTACTGTCATGTATATCTAAAAAGAACAAATAAAAAAGAAAATGTGGTATAGTCATACAGTGGGACATTATTCAATCCTAAAAATCAAAGAAAACCTGCAATATACAATAATATGGATGAACATGGAGGAACATTATGTTAAGTGAAATAAACCAGTCAAAGAACACACAGTGCATGAGTCTACTTATGTAAGATAACCAAAGTAGTCAAACTTATGGAAGCAGAAGTGAAATGGGAAGGGAAATGGGCGCTGTTCAAATGGATGGAAAATTTCCATCTTGCAAGATGCAAAAGCCCTAGAGATCTGCTATACAACACTGATCTTCAGTTAATAATATTGTATTGTGCATTTAAAAATTAAGAGGGTAGCTAGCATGTTATGTGTTTATTACCATGCCTAAATTATGTGTAATGAAGTTCGGGCTAATGATAATGCCCATGTTAACTGGAAAAGAGCTGTTTTGAGGAAAGCTTTCTTTTTTATTTTTAATTAATTTATTTAAATGCATTTAAAGTCATAGTACATATATAGAGCTCAATTTTTCCATTTATCTGGTTGCAAACCAGATAGAGTCACACCATTTGTGTCTTCATACATGCACCTAGGGTAGTGATGACCATCTCATTCAACCATCTTTACTACGCCTATTCCCCTTTCCCTCCCCCCACCTCCCCCCTACCTCATCCAGAGTTTGAGGAAAGCTTTCTTAATCTCAGGGCAAAGATTTTTTTTCTCAGTGATTTTATGTTACACACATGTTCACACTGACTTTACAAATAATTTAATTAGTAGGGAAAAATATCATTATTAATGAGCATAATGTCACTGACACCCAGTTTGTCCTTTTCCTACAAAATACTTATTTTTAAATAGGGTACTTACTATTTTAAATAGAATATTTAAATACACAAATGTCTTGGGACTTAGAGCCTTCTGCCTCATCACCTTCAAATTGTATGACCAGGTGAAATTTCTTAGTCTTTCTATGTCTCAGTTTCATCATATGTAAAATAGTCAATTATGCATATTCTATGGGAGATTTTAGTCATGTTAATTGGGATTAATTCATATAAATGTAATAGAGAAATTTATGGTGCATGAGAAGCAGTCAGTAAATGATAGTTATATTTATACTTCCCAAAGATGCAGTATGATTAAATCAGCTTGCTTTGACCTCACATGGAGCATTGCTGGAAGGCAGAGTACATGCTGAGCCGGCGTCGAAGCCCAAGTCCTTGCTCACAATCTTCCCACAGAATATTTGGTTAGCACATGCTCTGATCTATTTGGTCTGATGTATTGTAACAAAGTGGGCATACCACTGAAAAGGTATTCATTTGCAAAAATTGTCTTTAAAGATCAAGAAATATAGTGTCAGATAAAAATAAATAAGAAGTAGGGTAGTTTCTCAGACTTACGTAGCCATTCTTTGACATCCACAAGGGCATGTGTCTTTCTGTCTTTGTATCTGGCTATGTTGTGTTCTTTCTCCTTTGTCCTTGGGTAGGTTCTCCTAATGACTACAGGATGGCTAAAAGAAGAAGGAGCAACCTCCTTTGTATATGAAAGAGACTTGTTTCCTAGCACACAAAACATCTTTTCCTTTTGTCTAATTGGGCCTTTTTAGATATGGGGTCTACTCTTGGAGACAGGGAAATAGAAATTAATTAAATTACTTCAACTAGGATTCCCTGTAAACTGGAGACAGAATGAATATCTGAACAAAACTGGGGAAGAATTACTAAGAGGAAGTGGCTGCGAATGCTGGGTATCTCCTAAGCACACTGATTAAACTCACTTTCCCTAAAAATACACAGCACACACTAAAGGAATCTATGTCCAAAAGATTAAGTTTAGGTTAATTTCTGAAAAGGGTACATCTATCAGGTAAACAGATGCAGTGTCATTGACTTCAGAGAACTACTACAATCGATATATCTCGCAAGGGTTTTTTAGAAATCCCTCCCAAACATTTTAGGCTAAGTTATATAGTTATTAAAATATCACCATAAATGTGGACCAAATGAATTCAACTTTACTTATTAAATGTCTCCTTTTTTTTTTTTTCCTTTTCTTAGAGCCAATAATATATCTAAAATCTAGAATTTAGATGCTGGCAGGCTGTATCATAAGTTGGGTTTCCAGAGATTGTTTTAAAACTTGTTTATTAGCAGATTTGAAACTGGACTGATGATTTGAATTTTACAAATAATCCTCTACATTTTACAAAATATTAAAAATATATTTAGAACTAACTGCACTGCCAGTTGGAAGGAAGTGTGAAGGAACAAGAGCGGAGGTGGTGAGTGAATGTCTTTTAGTACATGATTGGACTCAGTATATTTTAATATGCTGTGGGTGTACCAGTTAAAAGACTAATTGTTAACAGGAGAAAAGAAATGGAGACAAGTTTAAAAACAAAATGATGAGAATCATTGATTAGTCCTCTCTCTTTTTGTAGCAAAAGTGTGACTTAGGTGTTTAAATCTTGAAGTCATTTGCAGAGAACACACTTATTAAAAGTTCTCAGTAGTTATTCTTTTATCTATATTTAGTATAAAAGCAGTCACTATTCTTAGCTTAATTGTTCCATTCTGCTCCATATAATTTCATTGCTCTTGGTCTGAATAGTAACAAACTAATTATTTCTGCCCGGATTTTTAAGGATTATCAACTCAGTTGGTGACATTTCCCCATAGACTGAATCTTAGCACCCATTGTTCAGAATATAAATTGTTTTTGTAGGATGGAGGTGTCCGCAAGGTTTAGATGAAAGAAACTACCCCAAGCTTCACCATCGTGTAGGTAAAAAAGATAGGCTGAAATCAACCTCTAAAATTCTAGACTTGAATAGCACGGGCTTCTATAATCCTAGGATGTGACCCCCCCCCCCATACCCCAAGAGTGCTGTATTCATTTCCTAGAGCTGCCATAATGAAGTGCCACACTCTGGGTGTCTTGGAACAACAGACATTTAATGACTCAAAATCATGGTGTCAGCAGGGCCATGTTCTTCTGAAGGTCCTAGGGAAGGACCTAGTCCAAGGCTCTCCTAGTTTCTAGTAACCTCACACATTCCTTAGCATCCCCCTATTCCTCTTTACATTTTCCCCCAGTGTCTGTCTCTAGGTCCAAATTTCCCTTCTATGAGCACACCAGTCATATTTGATTGGGGCCTACCCTAATCACTTCTCTTAGTTTTGTTACCTCTGTGAAATCATTATTTCTAAATCAGGTCACATTCTGAGGTGCTGGGAGTTAGAATTTTAACATTTCTCTTGGTCAGTTCCACACATAACACGTGCTTCTTACTTTAACATCTGTGGAATCCCTAGGTCATATATGGCATAAGCCACTAAGGTCACCACCCAGGGACTATACCCCATACATTCAAGAGTATAGGGTTTAGCACAGTGCTTAGGTGATAGCTCTGTTTAAACAATTATTACTTGAATGAATACTATGTGCCAGCCCTCAGAAGACAAAAAAGAAATGAGACTGACCACAAATAAATAAGCAAATAATTAAAAATGATGTTACCTATTTTGAAAGATATGGACAAGGTAGAGGGCAAGAATAATAAGGGAGAATACTCAGCAACCTAGGGCGGTTACAGAAAGCCACATTGAGCAGGTGACTTTTCACCTAGACCTGAAGGATGAGGAAAAGTCAGAAGATTGAGAAACAGCTAATTTCTTATTCCAGGCAGAGGGAATAGTATGTGCAAAGACCCAGAGGCAGGAAAGAACATGTTCTACTGAAAGCCAAATAAAATGTGCAGACTTTGCTATACCAATATTATTAAATGATAGAATAATTCTTGATAATGATAGAACAATGTTACCTAATTTATATAACAAAGTAAAATTCAGCATTGGATTTACTTTCCCATCACCTGTATGTTTTCCTCCCCTGTACTGGTTAATTACTACCTCCTGCTAGTCATATCTAGCCTCCTTTCTATTCCTACTCCTACTTTCCTTGAAGCAGTTTTCCCACCTCTAGTCCTGTTCTAAAATTTATGCTTCATACTTCAGCTAGAGGGGACAGACAGCTGAGTCTGTTCAGTTTTGTGCCCTCTGCTGAATTCACACCATCTATAGCATGACTCTAGAAGGTTTCTCACTGAAATCTCTAGACTGCCATGGCTTGGTCTCTGTTCCCAGCTCAGGCTAGTTGAGGTTGATCCTTGCCATCAACCTCAAGCACTCAGCACTTTCTTCAGTCTTTTCCTTTACTGGGCTGTTTGCACCTCCAGTCCATGGTTATATGTTTGCCTTGGTCTAGGTAAGTTTTGGTGATGTCCAATAAATCCTTTAACATCTAACTGAGAGGCTTTCTCTCCCATAATGCTTTCCCAGAACATCTTGACTAAACTACACAGCCCTACTTGATGCTGCCACATGCAAATCTCTGTAATTCTTCTCAGCACAATGAGCATCAAAGGTCTGTTTTAGGGTGTTTCAGGTAGACATTGTGCTTTCGTCTTTGTATAAATCCAGTACAGTGCCTGGAACATACAGGATGTTCACCAATTTTCTGTTGAGTAAGTGAATAGATGATATTCCCAAAATATAGCAAAGAAATAACCTTCACAAAGTTGAAGATGTCTCTGATATTTTAATGAATCTAGCAAACTTTTTATTCTATCTCATTCCTTCCTTCCTTATTGAAAAACTCCCTTATTTACCAGCAACTTCTGAGATTCAGAGGCCTCACCACATTGATTTCACCCTGCTGGAAACCACAGCTCTTGAAGTTTTGAATCACAACACTCAAGACATGGGACCTTGTGCCTATCACTTCAGATTCAACCTGCACATCCCACAGGGAAATCATAACCTCTTTGCTCTGGCTGATGGTGTTCTACAGGATAGCACCTCTAAGATTTTTCCAAATTCCTGAATTGCTACAATAACCTCCAGGTGTCTTTCATTAGGATGCCCCAGTATTATGGTTCCTAATTCCATTTCCAATATTTAAAACAGGTGTCATCTATTCATTGCTCATCTCTGCATCTTTCTGCTTAGTTCAGAGCAGGCAATGGCATGAGGAATGTATAAATAGACTCAGTCAAACTTAAAAGCTCAGAGATCTATTAATGCTTGTGAAGTTTGTTAAAGAATATTTCTTTTCAGCACAACATATGCATGAGATTATGTGCTTGGAGAGGGGAAGCAACTCCCTCGGCAAAAATATAAGGCCTCACATCCTGTTCTTTGATGAGGCAGCACCTAGCAAGATGTGCCCATTGCTGTGCTACAGTCTGTGGATATTTTAGGGACAAGTGTCAGGACATGTTTCATGAACACAGGTGCATTCTATTTGCGTCAGCATATGCGGAGTAAAGAAAGGTGTTGAAAGAAAAAGAATACACTTCTACCAATTTCAGCGAGGCTGCCATTCAAAATGACTTTTCTTGGTGTTCTCCTGAACATGGCTCACTTCTGCTCCTAACTAGGACATACTGAGAATAAGTGATTCCAAATCCAGAACAATCCTATTTGAGCTTTGCTTCATTTGGAATGAGGTTTAGCAAGAAATTGATCTTATGACTACTTGTTGGAAATTTGCCTTCCAAGGTCACTGCTACTTGGGTTCAAGGGTAGGAGAAGGTCATGTAGTATTCAAGGGATGAGAGAAAATAAACAAACATGGTGCTAAAAATAATCTGGCTCTCAGTTCCACCCCACAATATCACAGGACCCTTTGCTGATAGAGTCTGGGGTGGTTTACCCTGTCCCAGTAGGACAGGGTAGTAGTAGACAGTTTACTACTGTCCCAGTAGTTCTGCTGCTGTGGCAATTTTGCCACTTTCCACTCGTTGCTGCTGCAAGGACTGTCAGCAGTGCTACTCTTCACGGCCAGCCCTGACCTGTGAGAGACACACACTGCCCACTGCAATCTGGTTACTTTGCTAGAGCTGCAGCTGTGCTTTAGGTGAGATGGAAAAGGCTTTGCTCCCGCAAGAGTTACACATTTTAATTCCTTTTGGACATAACAAGGATATCCTTGATTGCCCTATTTTATAAAGTTCTTTTCTCTAGGAATCTAAGAGACATTTTCAATGGCATTTATTACAAAAGGTCATAGATAAAAAACATTCCTCCTAACCCAAGGTCAACCCGTGTTCAAGAGTTGAGCCCAGTTACAATTTTTTTCTTTGTTCCCCTCATTAAGTTGCCTAACCAGCTGTGATACTTTGGGAGAAATGAGTCCCCTCTTTTAAAAATTAGTCTTAAGCATGAGTCCTGAAATTTTGAAATCTGAAATTTTCATCTAAAATTTCTCTCATGTGGTATTGCTCTATTTTTGCTGGAGTTACATGTCCTTTGGAAATTCTAAGTGTACAGAATATCTTTATATGTAGTATAAATACTAACATAGATTTTTAAAAGTCATTGGTGATAATAACAAATATAAAACCTCTTTAACTTTTGAAATCTTGAAATAGTTTCAAACTTTGAGAATTAGTTTCAAGAATAAGAATAGTACAGAAAACCATCCATATATCCCTAAAACTTGGTTTAACCATTGTTAACATCTGATTCTTTTCACTTCAGCAGTTGACAGAAAGAGGGAGAGAGAGAAGAGAGAATATTTTTTCCTAAACCATTATTTGTTATACATTAGGTATACCCTTTGTGTTCAAATACTTCAAAGCGAATTCATTAAAAATAATCGTAATACAGCTATCAACCTCAGTTAAATTAGTATTGATATGTCTAATAAATTAATGGTAGACCAAATCTGTCATCTGTATTTTAACTTTTCAATGGGCCCAATATGCCCTTGATAAAATTTATTTCTTTCTCTAATACTGGATCTGGTCTAGATTCATACATAGAATTTAGTGATCATGTCTCTTTCCCTTAATCTGAAATAGATCAAGGTTCTTCCTTTGTCTTTCATGGTCCTGACATCCTTGAAGAATGTTATCATCACAGCACTTTTTAAATAATTGTTTCTTTGGGAGGCTTACTGTTTTTTTCATGATTATATTCATATTACATAGTCTCAGGGGATAGATATATCTGGACATACCTAATAGCATTCTGCATCTCTTTTTTGATAATAATTTTGACCAAATTATTGCCTGATTTGTCTGCTATTTAATGAATTATTTTTTTTCTCTTGAAATTCACAAGCAGTTTATGTGGAAATGCCTCAAGATGATTCAAATATCCATTTCCTTATCAAAATTTAGCAGCATTAATGCTTGTAAAATGCTAACGAGCTCTAATACATGATCCATATTTACCAATTGGCTTTTAGCAACCTACTGGAAATATGGATGCTCCTTTCTCATCTTATTCTTACCCTGTCCCAGTCCTGAAGTCAGCCACAAACATGGATTTTCATGGTGAGTAGTATGAGAGACCAAGGCCTGGGCTCCAGATGCGCCCACCTTGAGTGTGTTTGCTTCTTGATGCTTTTAGGAGATAGAGCTTGGAAATATCTGCAAGTATATAGAAAACTGCATTCACCAACCTACACAAATACTTTCATATACACATATGTACGCATGTGCATGTGCTCATGCATATATGCATATATGCCCACATCTTAGAAATTATAAGTTCACAAACTTCCAATTCCAGTTTGCCACAGTGGGCTACCTCATTGCTTTCCCCCTTCCATCCTTTCACGTTTCTTCTTAGTGAGAAGCCTGGCTCTCAACAACAATACATTTATTTATTTGCCCATTCATTTATTTTTTTCCATCTAAACTTGTTTCAGAATTGAGTTATCCATCACCTTTTACAACAAATGGTATAACATTTCTGAAGTACAGCTCCATTCTTCTCTCACACTAAGTCTTTAATTTCCTAGTCATAGGAGTCACAATGCTTAAATTATATCAAGTTTCTAAACCTACTGTCTTCTCCTTAACAATATTGTTGTTCAATCTTGACTCTGGGATATTGATTTGTTACCAGGCAGAAAGTTGGTAATGAATATCACTTTCTCTCCTATACCAGTATGACCATTTGGAGGAGTCTAGAATTGATGAGAGAATAATGAGTTGTAGAGAAAGCATTCTGTACCTCTTGACAGCATCAGAAGTGAGATCCTAGGTTTACATATAAACCAGACATGTAGTTGGCAGATAAATGGTAATGGAATAGTTTAAATGGAAATTGCCAATGCATGTACCTGAGGAACTTAATACTTTCAGTAGTATGGTAGTTCCCCCATCTGCAGGAGATATATTCCAAGACTCCCAGTGAATGCTTGACCTGTGGATAGTGCCAAATTGTATATATGCTTTGATTTTACCTATATACACATACTTATGATGAAATTTGAAAATTTACAAATTAGGCACAGTAGCAGATTAACAATAGTTAATGATAAAATAGTCCAATTATAATAATAGACTGTAATAAAAGTTATTTAAAAATCTGTGAATTCTTTATTTCCTCAGATTTTTATGTAATATTTTTGGATTACAATTGACCATGGATAACTGGGACTATAGAAAGCAAAATTGGGGAGCTGGGGCTATGGCTCAGCGGTTGAGCGCTTGCCTCGCATACGTGAGGCACTGGGTTCGATCCTCAGCACCACATAAAATAAATAAAGATATTGTGTTCATCTACAATTAAACAAAATATTTAAAAAAAAAAAAAGAAAGCAAAATTGGGCATAAGTGGGTACTACTATATGGGGTGTACCATATAGAAACATTATACACACTTTGGAAAACACTGACTAAAAGTAATGCAGAAAATGATTTTGATTTTTTTTTCTGGTAGAGAAGTAGACTATAGTGTTGGTTAAAAGGCTTATGTTTGAGAATTCTCAGGACCAGGAGAACACAAACTGGTTATCAGAGTAGCAAAACAGAAAGACAGGAGATGGATCTTGTTCAACAAAGAGGCTGAATATAAAAGCCCAAGAGCCCAAGTAAGGACATGAAGCTGCAGGTTATAATTAGTAAAAATAGGAACAAAACAAGAAGTTTGAAATTAGGATAGAAGTTAAGGAAATAGGTCAGAGTCTTCAACCCTAAACCAGGACAGAGGCACACAATTCCTTTATGATGGGCACAGCGACTTGGTACATGAATGGCTGGTCTGGATGAAAAGAAAAGGTCAAGGAAAGCATTTCTGAATGCTTCATCACACTAGAAGTTGTGCTTTACTAACACCAGTAATTATTTCTACCCACTTAAATCCGGAGTGACATCTAAAACTTTACCAGTCATAGACTTCCAGAGAGTGAAGCCCCTCAGGGTGTTAGCAGGTAGCTCTCGTCAGTCATTGGCAGAGAACTATGATTCCGAAGTTCCAGAACACATGGGCCTGAGCTCTAGTGATTAGGAACAGAAATAGACAAGATTGTATAAACGCAGATGGTGTACTTTAAAATCTGAACTATAAACAACTGCAGTCAGGGAGAATATAATCTCTTTGATTCCAGTTAAGGGAGATCACAAATGACGAGAGAAAGGACCAGGACCTAGAAAGAGGCATTTCCCTTTTTCTGTTCTTGGTGAGGTCTTGCACTCATCCCTAGGTAAGGAGGAATTGGGATTTACAATGGTACCATTCTCTAGTCAGATGAGTTTATGCTTAATTACTTAGTAAGGAGTATATTTATTTTGTTGACTTGTCTATAGTTTACCTTCCCTACTATACTCTCAGCATCCTTGAAGGCAGGGACATATTGCTTGCTGCTACATACCTTGCCTTGATCTTGGTCTGTTCAGACTGCTTTAACAAAATACTGTAAACTGGGTGAGTTATAAGCAACAAAAATTTATTTCTCACTGTTGTGAAGGCAGGAAAGTCCAAGATTAAGGTACAAAGAGACACAGTGACTGGGCGTGCCTCCTATCTGCTTGATAGATGACCCTTTTTTCTGTGTGTCCTCCCATGGCAGCTCTCTGGGGCCTCTTGTGAAAGGACTTGATACCTTTCATGACTTTGTCAATTCTCCACCTCTAGACACCATCACTCTGGGGACTGGGTTTCAACACGGAATTCAAAAGAGACACAATCATTCATTTCATAGAACCTTGCATAGTCCCTGGCACACATGAATGTTCAATATATGTTTATAGAATAGGTGAGAATAATAATGCTTATGCTGAGACTTGTGCTGCTAATGAAATGAATGAAACATATAGAAAGAGTTGAACTTCTGTTTTAGTTAGCTATTTCACCACTGTGACTAAAAGACTCAACCAGAACAATTGTAGAGGAGGAAAAGTTTATTAGAGGGCTCACAGTTTTAGAGTCCATAGAAGGCCAGCTCCATTCCTCAGGGCTCAAAGTGAGGCTGAATATCCTGGCAGAAGAATGTGGCAGGGAGAAGCAGCTCACATGATGATCAGAAAGGAGGGAGAGGGAGAGAGAGAGAGAGACTCTGCTCCACCCAGATACAAATATATACCCAAAAGTTACACCCCAATTTCCACCTCCTCCAGCTACACTCTACCTCTTCAGTTACCACTCAGTTAATTCCTATCAGGGGATTAATTCACTGATTGGGTATGGACTCTCACAACCCAATCATTTCTCCTCTGAACCCTCTTGCATTGACTCACATGTGAGCTTTTGGGGGACACCTCACATCAAACTATAACAATGTTATTCCTGGCCTGGAGTAGGTATCAATAAATGTTGATGTTCTCCTTCTGCCCTCCCCAAGTTTAGCACTCATATGGTTAAAAATATGAAGACATTGAATTTCTAGGAACAAAATTGAAGCAGAGTAGAAAAAAGATTGTCATTGATGTTTGGGAGCTTTCTGGAAGAAGGGGAATATTATTTGTAAATATCTATGATACATCAAAACACTCCAATGTCCAAAGTGAGTATTATTACCTTTCTAATGTTCCTTGCTATTTTTTAAGGCAAATTACTAACAGAAGGCAAGGAATACAGGATATATTATGCTAAAAAATTAATCATGCTATTTAACAAGCTATGAATTGGAGCCAGAGTTCTGAACCTCCATACTGAGCTAATTATTATTTTTTCCAATGAAAATATACATTCGTTTTGCAAAGATTGAGCTGTATTTCATCAGAGCTAAAACATATAAATTCCACTTTATTGCCTCCTTTCAAGAAGCTTGTTATGAAGGGGTATCCTTTGCTCTAACCCTTTACCAATGAAAGTTCTGTCTTAGAAAAAAGAAATTCTGACAAAGATCATTAAATAAGAAACAAAACATTTTACTCTATCAGCTTGAAAACTGTGGGATGAAACACTAAATAGCACTTTATTTCTTAGTTACCTTTTACAGGTAAAGGGAGGTCATCTTATTTTAAGGAAAAATAAATTAGTGAAAATAAACTATGGTATTTGTTAATCATGTGGCCTCAATATCCCCAGATGAAAAAACTACAGAACATAAAATTAGAGATTTTTCTGTTTCAAAGTGAAAATGGATCAAAGAGGTAATTGTACAATCCTTGAGTTTACAATTGCAAATATTGACCTTAAAAATATTAGACTCTCAGGCAGAAGTGAGCAACACACTCAGTCCAATACTTTTTCCTTGAGCCTCCAAGTTCACTGGTCTTCCATTTCCATGATTTCTTTCCTCCCCTTGGCCTACTTTTCCCTTAGAATGATTTTTCCCAACCTCTCTGCCATCCAGTTTTTGCTCTGGGATAAGATTCTTTACCAGATGGCTTGGAGAGTGAAGACTAAAATAAGTTAAGATCATTCTTGAAAAATTTGCATTGTTTGTTTCCATTATTGCTAATAATATGTGCTTGTTTTGTCATGGTTTCTTTTTTTCATGTGTTTTTTCCTCACACACTATGCAAACATTCACTCCAAAATAAAATTTCAATCAAGACTATTCTCTTCTTGGTGACCAGCAATTAGCAGTTTTCAGGCACAAAGAGGGAAATAGTCTTCTCATGGCCCTCTATAGATTTCTCTTTGCCAAGTCATTGAAATAAGGAAAGAATGAGCTGATAGAGCCCCACAGCCAACTTAACACCCTTTACCCAGTACACATGTTTTCCTTATATACAGAGTGATTCTTCCAACAAGGTCAAAGAGTCCTGGCGTGGGAAGGAATGTCATTGTGGCAGAGTTTATTAACCCTACCTGGCAGGTGCTCAGAAGGTCCCAGTTCTTATTTAAAAACACAAGAGGGGATAACTATGCCCACAGATATCATGGGGATTTTCCTAGCCTGATTTCCAAAATCCGAAAAAATACTCATGCTCTCTGAAACTGAGACAATAATTCCAAAATTAGAAAAAATACTCATGCTCCCTGAAACTGAGACAATTTTTGTGATGAAAGATAGACAATTTGCTTGGATACAAAATTAAAACATTTCATATCTTTTCTTTTATGATCTATGGTATGCCGGGCAATGTAGAGAGACTATAGACTCAGGGACAAACAGAACAGTCAGCTTTTGATCTCTACTTGAGGGATGCACAAGGTGCTCTGGCTCAGCACTGGGCCTTCCTCATTAGGACCAAGTTCCTTCCCTCAATCAATAACTATTTCTTGATTACCTAATGTGCCCTGGAAACCGTCTTAGGCTTTGTGTAGGACACAAAGCTAATAGTATGTGCTTTGTCTATACACATAGACATACCCTTAAATAATATTCAGAATAAGTGGAGAGCCAAAATACATAGAGAAACAAAAAGATAAATTAATAGTGAAAGGAAATAATGAGTTCTAATGTTCTGGAATGTTCTATATCTTGATCTAGGTGGAGTTTACACAGGTGTATACGTATGTAAAAATCCATCGGGTTATACACTAAAGATATGTGTATTAAAGATAAAAAGATAATACAAGGAGCCAGCCGCAGTGGTATATACCTGTAATCCCAGCACTTTGGGAGGCTGAGACAGGAGAATCACGAATTCAATGCCAACCTCAGCAACAGCATGGTGCTAAGCAACTCAGTGAGACCCTGTCTCTACATAAAACACAAAATAGGGCTGGGGATGTGGCTCAGTGGTCGACTACCCCTCGTACCAAAAAAAAAAGATAACACAAGGAATTTTTTGCTTCACATTTATATATGCTCTCACCAAATTCCAAAAATGATTCAAACCTCTTTACAAAGATATGCACAATTGTCAGATTACAAAATAAATATGAGAGAAAACTGAAGGAAAGAAAAATACAGGCAGGAAATAAAAATAAGGAGCCACAACTAATGCTATTGCCCTCAAATTTATGCCATTAAGTCTTACTTGTTACTTGTGATGTGCTGCAATTCTGGCTCTGAGCCTATGAAAAGAAGGCACCATGACTCACAATGACCACAAAAGAGAAACAAAACAGCCACTCAGGAGAAGCCCAGCTATTCTTGGTTTTGAGGACTGGGAGACATTTTTCCCATGGGTCTTCATGAAAGAACACTGTGAAATATACCAAACCACGTCCTCAACAACCTCCATACCACAAATCTGATAAAGCTTTCCATTGGGTTGTTTCCTATAAAGTATTTTCTTGTGGGCCAGTGATATTACAGAGCACTGTTCAGCAAAAGCAATTATATAGGGTCTAAAATGAAGTAGACTATCATTCAAATATAAATATTCTCATAGCTTCAAAGAGTCCTGGCTAAATATTCAAGACTAAATATTCTCATAGCTTCAAAGCAGGGGAGTAGCAATGTGGTCTAGAGAAATCTAAAAAGGTGTCACAAAAAAAGGAAATACTCAGCTAGGTTTTGAACAAAACCCAGGAGACATAAGTTGACAGGAAATGAGAAGTCAGTCCTAGTAGCAAGGGGCAAATGCAAGGTTAGAGGTAGAAGGAAAAGCATGAAAGGAAATAAGTAAGCCAGACTGGTATATGATTTAAAATAAAAAAACAAAATAAATGAGCAAGAAGATTGAAAAGATAAGTTGAGGACAGATGTTGGAGGAAATGTAAGCCAGGCTAAGAGGTTAAGTTTTCATTTCAGAGACAGGGGTGGAGGCACACTAAAATATTTGGGGCTGGACAGAACAGTACTGTCTAGAAGCTGTTAATATTTAGGAAGATCAAGCTGGCTGTCTTTGGTTGAATAAGTTAGAAAAGTAAGAAGGAGAAGTAGTTAGAAGTCTCTTCTCCAAGGCCTCTAGTCAATGCTTTTGTGATGAAAGATAGACAATTTGCTTGGACACAAAATTGAATTATTGGCCAAAGGTAATTGTCCCTGAGGCAACAATGAAGCCACACCCGTAACCACCAGTAAGTTCCCTCTCCTATGCCATGGTTTAAATTTAGCCTGTGGTTTGAAACAACAACAAAAAGCAGCTTAGAAAGTCAGGGAGGAAGTTTTGGATTTTTCTCAAAGCAACATGGAAAAGAAGGGAGAGATGGAAAACAAAATATTTTGGAAGGAGATGGAAAAGATGACCTACTCATGGTGCCAAATGCATACAGGGTGAAGGAATGTTTACACTGAAAACCAGAGAGCAGAGCTGCCGCCCTGGCCTCCCCACTGGAAAGAAAAGATGTTACACAGGCCACATCTATATAAAGAGGACATTACTCCCTCACATGCCTCAGGCTGCTATTTATTGGAGGAAAACTCAGGGGCTCCAACTGTCCTTTCTTTTAAGAGAAAGGCTGTCACCCTGCTGTTTCTTGGTCCAGGTCCTGCTGATAGCCCGTGGAGGTACGTGCCTCACCACGTGCAGTTTCTTCATTCCTTTGCTGTTTGCAAAGCAGCATGCCTCGCTGGGTATATTCACTATTCTATACCTTGCACAAAACACTCAATTTCTTTTTGAAATGCCTTTGTGTCTCTGAGTGTACTTGAACCTCCAGGCCAGTGATCAGGAGCCTCTCTCTCAGCACCTGAGTAAAGTTTAAACAAAGGCAAAAGCATATGAACCCTGCTTCTGCCCTGATCTGCTTGACTAATGATGTGTATATTATTTTTTGTGTGTTTAAAGTAAGAAAGAAAAAATCTCCTTCTGTCTTTGGAAATGAACATGACAAGAGGCTCCACCTGCTGGTCTATGGGGCTTCCAAAAAGCTAAAGCTCATGAGAGCAGACTGGAAACAACATCTGCTTTTAGTCTTCCCAGGCCCAGGTTCCCTCATTGGTGGCTTGGAAAGAAGACACCAGGCCGTAGTATCAATGGGCACAGCTTGGTCTCTCTAGTTCTCTATCTATTAAAATAGTCTGTAGATCTAATACTACTGGTGTCATGAAAAGAGCACTTGACTGAGAGGCCAAAGCCTGAGTTCTCATTCCAACTCTACCACGTACTATTATAGTGACATTGGACAAATGCTTACTTTCCTTAACTCTTCAATTTTGTCAACTGTACAATGGGAATTACAGTCCTTGTTCTCACTTTGTTTCAGGTTAGTGTTGAGAAGCAAATTGAGATCATTAAGGACATGGACAATTTTGCAATCACAGAGGTCTGCACAAACAAGCAACAGCCATCACTTAGCTGATTGGAGCTTCTATGTGGAGAAGAGCTTGAGGAACTCTCGTTTGGAGGCAAGCTTTCATGTTACGGTGATTTCTACAGTCTTCGATCTTTGTTGACAAAAGGAGATTCTTCAAGTGGCAGTCTTAGTGGGACGTTGCTCCCACTTTATCCCAGATTGTTGTTATTCTGCTTCCCTAGGTGTGTGAGCTGGTGGGGAAGAAGGAGCCAGGATTGATGCTAATAAATCTACTGAGGGCAGTTCTCACCTGACCTTCACATCTTGGGTAAGGTAAATGATGGAAAGGGTCCCTTTCTCTTTTGTTTGTACGTTGGCGCTTTTCCATCTCACCAGCCACATAGATAGGAGGACTGGCTGGGAGCCTGGAGATTACATAAGGCAACCCTCACATTTGGAGGGTGAACAAAGGGCGGCCTGGAGTCTGGGGGACTCACTCAAAGTGACTCAGCTAGCCGATTAGGCTAATGCTGTTCCCGGCTCACCCATGCCCGGGTCTAAACTTAGCTGAACTTGTGAGACTGGATAGCTCTCAGATAGTTACTCACCTTCCTATGACTTTGTTTACTCATTCAAAAATAGATGTGGAAAATGATCCTACCTCAAAGGGCTCTAGGATAGCGAGAGCAAGAAGAGAAGTTGCTTTGACAATTTATGTCTTTTTTATAAAAGCCTTTAATTATTATCATTTATTTAAGTATATAAAGTCTGAAATCTTTAGGCTTACATGAAAAGTATATATATATATATATACCTATATTTATAAAATGCATATAAATACATATAATAATAATAAAATTTATAACAGTATACTACATATTTACATCCTAAAATTCAATAACATGTGGTGTATTTTTTTAAATATTTTTTAATTGTAGATAGACACAGTACCTTTATTTTATTTATTTTTATGTGGTACCGAGGATCGAACCCAGTGCCTCATACATGCCAGACAAGCTGAGCTACCACCTCAGCCCCCATATGATGTATTTATAATACTATAAATATATAATATGTTCCATAGCTAGTATATGTACATATATATAAATTTGAACGACCTATATGTCGTAAGTGTTTAAGACATGATGATCATTATTAACATTTCTTAGATAATGCAATGAATGAGTCTAAATCATTAAATTCTTTTTATGAAGAAAATTTAATTTTTAGAACAGTTGTAGGTTTATAGAAAAATTATGTGTCTCTATAATCCACATAGCACCACCTCTCTCCTACTATCACTACAGCACAGTACCACATTTACTATACAATCAATGAATCTATACTGACACATCATCTCTTGAATTCCATATATACATAACAATCTTTTTATCATCTCCATAGTTTTACTTTCTCAGAATGTCATATAGTTGGAGTCATACAGTATATAGCCTTTTCAGATTGTCTTCTTTTACTTAATAGTATACATTTACACTTCCTCCATACCTTTTTGAGGTTTTATAACTCACTTTTTAGTGCTGAATAATATTTAATTTTCTGAGTATACCACAGTTTGTTTCTTCATTCAAGGACATCTTGCTTGCTTCCAAATATTGGCAAATATGAATAAATATGCTCTACACATCTGGGTGCTGGTTTTTCTTTGGACATAAATTTTTAATCCATTTGAGGAAATACCAAGGAGCACAATTGATGCATCACATTGCCAGAATGCGTTTACCTTTATAAGAAATTGCCAAACTCTCTTCCTACATTGCACCATCATTTTGCACTTCCACTATCACTGAATGAGAATTCCTGATGCTCTATATTTGTATCAGAATTTGATGTCAGTATTTTGAATTTTGACCATTCTAAATAGATGTGTCAATGGTGTTTCCTTGTCATTTAAATTTGCCAATTCCTAATGATATATGGCAAGTGTCTTCACCTAACATGTACTTGTCTTTTGTGGTGAGGTGGCTGAGCAAGTATTTTGTCCATTTTTATTCAGGTTGTTCATTTTCTTATTGTTGAGTCTTAAGAGTTCTTGTGTATTTTGGAGAACAGTCCTTCATTAGATGGACCTTTGGCAAATATTTTCTCCCTTGGTGTGGCTTCTCAACCTATTGATAGTCTTTCACAGATCAGACTTTTTAATTTTAATGAAGTCCAGTTTATCAATTATTTCATTCATATGTCATGATTTTGATGATGTAATAAAAGGTCATTGCTATGTCCACAGTTATGTAAATCTTCTCCTATATTATTTTCTATGAAGTTTTCATTTTACATTTTGATCTATGATCAATTTTGAGTTAATCTTTGTAAAAGGTGTGAGGATTGTGTCTGGAATCATTTTGTTACGTTTCTCTTTTTCTTTTTGCATGACGATGTCCAGTGGTTACACAACCCTTTGTTTAAAAAGACTATCTTTTGCTCTTTTGTCAAAAATCAGTTAATTATATTTATGTGGGTCTCTTCCCGGGTTCCATGATGCTCAATTGATCCATTTGTCCTTTCCTTTTTCCAATATCCCACTGTCTTGATTATTGCAGCTTTATAATAAATGTTGAATTCAGAGCATCAGTCCTGTGACTTTGTTCTTCCTCAGTATGATGTTAATTAATATAATATTTTGCCTCCCTTGTATATTTTAGAATTAGTTTGTCAATATCCATGGAATGATTTGGTTGAATTTTGATTGGGATTGCATCAAATCTATAGATTATGTTGACAAGAACTGACATCTTATTAATATTGACTCCACCTATCTGTGAACGTGGACTGTCTTGTCATTATTTTAATTCTTCTTTGGGATTTTTCACTAAAGTTTTATACTTTTCCACATATAAATCTTGTACATATTTTGTTAACTGTGTACCTGCATATTGCAATTTTGGGGTGGTACTGTGAATGGTATCTTGTTTTAATTTCAAATCCTACTTGGCCATTTCTAGTATATAGAGAAGTTATGAAGTTTTGCATATTAATTCTTATGTATTTTATTTTTGCTTACTCTGGATTTAACTTATTTCCTTTGTCTAGTTTCCTAAGGGAGAAATTTAGATGATTAATTTAGATTTTTCTTTTTCAAATATTGATTTTAGATTTTTCTTAATATAACGTTCAATACTCTATATTTTCCTATAAGAGCTGCTTTCACTGTACCACTCAGAGTTTGATCAACTACATTTTCTTTTTTAATTTCTCTTGAGATGTTTTTCTTTGGACCAGGTGTTATTTAGAAGTAAGGGTTTAATGTCCAAGTTTTGGGGGTTTTGGGGTATTTTCCAACTATCTTTTTGTCAGCAAATTCAAGCTTAACTGCATTGTAATCTCAGAAAATACATCATATGATTTCTGTTCTTTAAAAATATGTTTTTTGGTGAATGTTTTATGTGATCTTCAAAAGAGTGTACTATCTGCTGTTGGGGGAAGAAGATATATACGTTTCAATTATACTAGTTTTGCTTCCCACACATTGACTTTCTGTTGCTAGGGGCATATACATTAAGCATTGTTATGATTTCTTGGATTATTGATTCTCTATGTTATTATGTAATACCTTTCTTTATCCCTGATAACTTTCCTTGCTGTGATACGTACTCTGAAAGTGATACAGCTGGTCCCACTTTCTTTTGATTGATGTTAGCATGGTTTATTTTTTCTATCCATTTACTTTTAATGTACCTGTGCCTTTATATTTAAATTGGGCTTCTTTTGGACAACATATGGTTGGACATTGTCTTTTGATACACTTCTGAGAGCCCTTGTCTTCTAAATGTTTTTAGGCATTGACATTTAAAGTTATTATTGGTGTAGTCAGATGAATATCTGCCATATTTTTAACTATTTTATAATTGTTGTCTTTGTTCTTTATTCCTATTTTTTTCTTTTACACATTTTATGCTTTTGTGTTTTTACTTGAACATTATAAATAATTCTATTTTCTCTTATTTCTTAGCATATCAATTATATTTCTTTTAAAACTTTTAAAAGCATTTTTCCTAGAGTTTTCAATACACATTTAAACTAATCCCAGTCCACTTTCAAAGAGTCATATATTGCTTCACAGGTAGTGCAATTGTTGAGTTTTACCATGTTTTACAATGTATCTTTATATTTTCTTTACATTTTTAGTTGCCATCTTATTTCTCAAATGGTCTAAGGTATCCTGTAATGCTATAAAATTATATAAACTGAAAAAAATAATATTTTGAAATTCCCCATAAAGTGTAAAGTCATACCAGATGTCACAAATCAAATCTATAACCTTATATTATATTATATTATATTATATTATATTATATTATATTTTATTATAGGTTATATTCTCTAATCCTACAATGGACAACCATTACCCAAGTGCTGTCATCTTTCTTTGAGCCTCATGTGGCTCCTTGGATTTTCATGGGGAATGACAATTACTTCTCTATGATCATCATCCTTCATCAAATGCTGGGAAAGGAATTAATGGCTTTTGATGTCATCCATAGTCCTTCCTTCTCTCCAAGCCTTCAGTACTAACCTTTAGCTAAAACCTCTTTTTTGGGCTGGGGTTGTGGCTCAGTGATAGAGCACTTGCCTAGCATGTATGAGGCACTGGGTTCAATTCTCAGTACCATATATAAATAAATAGCTAAATAGTCATCAACAACTAATAAAAATATTTTTTAAAAATAAAAATAATAAATGAAACCTCTTCTTTGAGTAGTTCATCCTATAGTAAGCTTATTCTTATATTCTTTAAGCCATTAGCCAATCCCTGGTAAAATATAGCAGGTAACTAAAATATGCAGTAAGGTGTTGATCAGAAAGGTTGTGGATCTGAACCTAATGTTGCTAATTGCCAAGTGGCAAATTACTAAATTTGTCTGCTTCCAATAGTCTCAAGTATAAAAGAAATTTCATGATAGGACATCATAAGGTTTTTATAATAATTAAATGTTAAGATCAACATGATGGGGCAACTCCAGTTTGGATCTCAGTTCTACCTCGGGTTTTTCACTTAGGCTATCTGAACATTAGCTTCCTCTTTCAAAGAATGGAGACAACAAGACCTATTTCATGGTAGTGTCATTTTTGATAAAGTAAGAGAGCAATGTAAAATGCCTCTCTCATAGCTAACTCTGAAAGAAATGTTAGTTTCTGTCCCTTTCCTTGATATTAAAGATTTTCAATAATGATAATTGAGCATGAACCTCCTACAGGTAATTGCCTTTTAGAGGGAAATTCCAGTGTACCACCACTTTTGGACTCAAAGGAGTTAACTGTAATGATAGAATGGCAGGTAGCAAAGACTGAGTTTTGGGGAAGGGAGTTCAGTTCCCATAATTACCTACAAATAGGCCTTTTACCAACTCCAAAGTGTTGCCTGCTTTCCACATATTCCCAGGAGTATTGAACCTCAATATTCTGAAAAGATTCATGGCTATAAATAACTGTGTAAATATTCCTCACTTATCATGGACTACCAGCCCCTCTTCTAAAGGAATATTAGTGCAGAAACCTTTATCTCTTTCCAATCTACTCACTCTTACAGTGTAGTATATTGGTACTATATTACATTGAGTATTTGATCTATCATTGTTAGTCATGCATTCTGTCTTTGCCAATCTGTCCATTTTTCCCTGGGTTTCCAGCAGTAGTCATAGCTTCTGGAATAAAATATGTGCTCTATTAGTATTTGTAAAATGAATAATACATATGATGAACAATAAACTGGGTTTAAGCACAATGCTTGATTTAATTCTCACAATATTACAAAATAAGTATTATTAAGATTCCTAATTCACAGACCATACCACCTAATTCAAAGTTCCTGGGTATTGCCACCTCTTTAAGTTCCTATGTCAAAAGTAGGAAAGGTCAGATCTTAAGTCAGGTTTCCCTGACTCAGTGATATTCTAGTAAAGGTTTAACAACCAGCTTTTTAGGAAACAAAAGCCTTGATTTGTACTGTGTGCCAGTATGGATGGTGTAAATATTCCCATGATGGCCAATTTTAAGCTACCAAAGTAGCATCAATGGGTTTGTGAAATTCCTGAAAATTTAGCAATTGGCTCTCACAAGCTGTTTTGAACTGGCTTCATTCAGAACACCACTGGGTGACAACAAATTTATACTGTTTTTAGCTAAGCCAAGGTTGGTAGTCAAGTCCTGTCTTAGTGGCTGAAGACCCCACCAAAAGCTAGGGCAACATCCCTCCTCCCACACTATCATAAACTTTGGTTGTAGGCAATCTCTGTATTTCAGACTATTTTGCACCTGGTCATATTACTGACAAATTCACTCATCAGGAATGTTCCTTCTTTTCCCAACACCAGCCACCCACTTCTGCTTTTAGACACAAATTAAGAAGAGAGAAATTTAAAGTAAAATCTCCAAAATATGACAGTCTTCTGAGTTTCCCATTTAAAAATGAGTTGGGGGTGGAGGACAACACCTTGTTGAGAATTTATCAGGGAAAACTTCAAGCTCTACAGTGTTTTGGGACCTAGTGGCACTTGATAAGTTGTGTTAATGTTCAAATAACAATGTTACTATGAGAAGCTGTTTTATCTTTAGTGTTTTCAGGCAGAAAAAGAAGTTTCAATAACCTCCCCAAACTTTCTTGGGATTGTCTGGGATGTCTTGGAATGCTAACAAAATCCACACAATGATTAGAGGGGAAGCTTTCGGCACTCTTAAAAACTCTCACGTTATTTTCTCCCCTGGGAAGCTGCTCAAGAACATGTTGTATTGGGAGTGCAAAGCTGCTAGGTCAATGGAATCATTTCTTTGTGACTTGGGGATTTCTCAGAGCCAGAAATGTTATCCAAGCCTCATCTCTGTGACTGAGGAAAATTGCATCAGCTGCTCACAGGATACCAGATCTCCAACATCTATTTAAGAAATGCCCTGGATGGCAGATGTTGGAGTGTGGTTACTGGATGCATGTTTGACTGAGTACACTGAAGCCTGCTTTATTCTCTCTGGTTTCCTTGTGAGTTTAAAAATATATATATTGGGAAAAAGATCATGTCAGAGTAACATGATGGTCAGGAGGAAAACTGGGGTTTTTTTGTATGCTTGTGTATATTCAAGTTATGTACATGTGGTTGTGTGTGCATAAGATTAAAACCACATGTGACTTGGGTTCAAGGAAGATAGCCAGCAGGTAAGTGGGAGTCTGTAGTTTAAGGTCAAAAGACTTCATTCTTGTCTCAGCTCTGCTACTATCTATGTCCTGAAATGATTATGTCTTTAATGATCTTGGATAGAAACATGAGGGTTTGCAGTGCAGGGAGTCACTTTTTGTTTTTTGTAAAATTTCTAGATTGTGGGAAATAAAATTAAATAACCAATTTATTCTCAAATGTATGTTGAACAAGAAATATTTCAAAGGAAACAAAAGATATTCAAATAATATGACTTTTAAAATATTATTAATTTGGAAATTAAGAAAAATCTGGTAATTTTGTTTTCCCTTTGGTCAAGGCTGTATTCAGACACATCTGGCTAAGAGTGGGGAAAAAAATGCCAATCACCCAGATGGTTGTAAGTGTTTGATATCTGTCATCATGCAGGCCAAACACCTGGATGATTACATTCATTTTCACTCTTTTGCCAGATGTTTTGAAATTGTGGAGGTATGGCTTATATAAAAAAAAAAATGATGGTGCTTTTTAATCCACAAAGCTGAACGAAGTGCAGTAAGTGGTAGAAAAGGAAGAAAATGAGCAATTTTTGAGCACCTACTCCCAGCCGGCCAGTTCCCCTTCTATTTTTATATTTAATCTTTATGAGAATTCCATTAGCATTATCTCCAACTTATAAATAAGGAAACCCTGGCTCAGGAATTTAATTTACCAGTCTTACATATCTAAAAAATAGTAAAGCTTAAACCTGAATTTCCTTATTATGGAGAGAAATATTAGACATAAAAGCAATCAAGTTACAGATAATGAAAATAAGAGATGAGAAAGAGTTTCTGCTTAAATAAGATAATACAATGTACATGGATATATAGAAATAGACACAACTACTACTGTTTTTCATCTTATGGACTTTTTAACCCAAGTCTGAAACAGATGTCACAGAAAAAGTATTACAACAAACCAACCCCGGAGAATTGGCAATGTCGAACAGGTCTCTGGGTAATGCCATGCTTTTCTTTGGCTCTGATCACACAATAAAATTGAATACAATTGCCTCATTAATTGTTTTACCTCCCTGAAGTTAGGAATTTGGGAAGATTTTGTAGAAAAAACTTAGTTCATTATACAAATGTATGCAGAATAGCATGCAAATATACAAGTGATGATTTACTAGAGGGAAGATTCCAAAGATTAGATTTTATAACTCCTTGTAAATAACCTGGGGGGTAAACTCCCTCTGAATTCAGCAGAAGGCAATTTGGCCCATCTTAAGGTTCTCAACAATGGCTTCATCTTTAGGGAAATAATGAATCAGATTATTCCCCTTTATATGCCAAGGAACATTAATTCCTGAGGCCACATGGAAATAGAATCCAAAGTACCACCTACAAGAATCTGGTTTCTGGTAAGGTAGAATTGCTGACTCAAAGCCAGTGGCTTCTTGTTCAGATCAGAAAGAACCTAGAAGCAGAACTGGTATTTTAGACAATTGCCTAGGGCAAAGATACCCCATTCCTTCCCAGATAGTAAGCGCAGGAGAGGAGAATAACTCTTGGAAGGTTACTCAATGTGGCTCCCAGACTTAAGAAGAGAGAATTTCTTGAGTCTTAAAGATGATCATGCAAACCCATGGAGGGAAGTCTGGTCACAAGTTTACAATACCCTAGTTGCTGACCTGCAGGTTACAGCACTGGGAAGAACATTCATCTTCTAAATAAATATAAGGATGAGAATTTACTGGATAAGGAAATGGGGGTGAAGGAGGGCAGTTGAGTGTACAAATGTTAGTTCCAGAAGATGAGCGAATGGATTGGAGATAATGCACCCTTTGGAACTAGCAAAAGCTGTTGAAAGTTTTCAGAGAAGGAAATAAATCATAAAAGAATTTGCCTTGCTGTTTATAGGCTAACACAGAAGGAAACTGAGCATCTTTGGTAAGATTTTTAAAAGAAATTTTATGTAATGGCTTTATTTAAATGTTAGGGGAAAAGTGAATCAGACAAAATTCCAAAGGGAAAATTCTCTTTGGAAAACTTAATACATGCATATGTACAAATATTTAGGATACAATAAAAGACTATGGAGGCAAATTGTGTCCATAACATACGGTTAGACTCTTTCTGACCTAGGCCCAGCCAGAAATGGATGCTAAAATGTTCAATCTTTAGATTCAGTCGTGATCTAAGTCAGTTCAAATCAAATCTGAGCATTGTTTTAGAGATCCTATGCTCCCTAATCATTGGAAAGTGAAATTTTTCTTGCCATTCTGAAATGAATGTCTCATATACCTGCCTGGAGTGGTTCTAAAATAACAGTAAAAATGGCTAAAATGTATTGAGTACAGAGTAAAATTCATTGAGCCAGTTATTTTGCCAAGTACTATATGTACATCAATTTACCTAAATCCACAACAACTCTCTGCTATAATTTGCATCTGGAATGTGCCCCAAAGGCTTATGTGTTGAAGGCTTGCTCTCCAGTGCAGCAATGTCAAAGGTGGAATTTTTAGGAAATGATTGGATCATGAAGGATCTAACCTCATTAATTCATTGGTGGATTCATAATTTGAATGGACTATTGGTAGCTGGTGGAAACTGTAGGAGTTGGGACTTAGTTGAAGGAAGTGGATCCTTGGGGTTATACTCCTGGGGACTATATCTTATCCCTAGCTCTCTCTCTCTGCTTCTTGGCTGCCCTGAGGTGAGTAGCTTTGCTATGCTTTTCTGCCATGATGTGCTGGCTTTACCACAGTCCTGGAAACAGTGGGGTAAGCTGATAACGGACTGAAACTTCTGAAACAGTGAGGCAAAGTAAATCCTTCCTACTCCTAAGTTGTGATTCTTGGGGTTTCTGTCACAGCTAGGGAAAGCTGACTATTGCACCCTCTAGATAGGGATTGCTGTGTCTCTTATAGGTGAATAAGGGAAGGTTCTAAGAGGGTAAACAGCTTGTTCCAAAAGAATCAGAGCCTGGGAACAAAAGTTCATACTCATCGTCACTATGCAGGACTACCATACAGTTCTATCTGCCACCCCCACCCAACACACACTCAAGTTTGATAGTCATAAATTCTGCTCATTTCCATGAGGGGTTTAAAATTCAATGCTAACATCTCTTCCCAGCAGGGTTTGTAGACGTACACCTTCTATAACTGAGGAAGGTCAAAAAATCAGCCAAACCCATGTTCTAATCTGTTTGTACATATCCCACCTCAGTCTCAAGATTGATTCCATTATAAGCAGAATCAACAGAATTGTCTCAGAGCCCTGAACTCTCTTCAAATTGTAATTTGGATCTTGGCCATCTTACACCAAGTGCAATCATATAGGAGTATTTCTCCTACCTCCTTTAGTCTTATCACAGGATAGTTAATTCCCCTTTTCCCAGTAAGCACAATGTATAGTCAAGTAGATTTTAGCCTAAGGACACAAAGTTTGTGACATGCATAAACCCAATGGCAGCTGGAACAGCAAGGGCTTTTTCCATCTTATATAATGACCCGACACACCCTCATCAGCTTAAGGAAACACTCAGCCAACCTGAGTGGTCGGGTTTTCTTTCTACATCAAGACAATTAAACTTTTAAATCTTTCTCTTTGTAAATTTTCCAATTTTCAGAAGTAAATCATTAGAATCAAAAGAGATAAGATACCTTAAAAGATAGTAATGCAGATAAAGAAAAAAAATTAATCTCTACTTCAGAAAACCTATAGCTAAAAACAGGTAATTCAACTGACATTAAATGATACTGGCTAGTAGAATAGATGGAAAGGTTCTCCAAGAGCTGAACTGTAAAGGCAAATACCTCTAACCTCCTTGATTGTAACCACATGAACTACAGCAGCTTTTCTGATATCAGTATTTATATCTACACCTATATGTCTAAAAAGATACAGATATATCGTATTTTTCAAAACCCTCATTTAGATATAGCATTCAAACACAAAAGTCAACAAGTCACAAATTCACCACTCAATGTATTTTTACAAAATGAACACTCCTGTATAAACAGCTAAAAAAAAAAGGCCACTCCAGAGACCAAAGTGACCTCATGTACCTTCAATGACTTACTCATTTTCAGTCCTGCCCACATGTAACCACTTTTTTGTTAATCACTTTGCTATGTTGTTCTGCATATCCTAGAATTGTACATATAGACTCACATAGTATGTACTGTTTTGTGAGTAGCCAATTTTCCCTCAACATCACAAATCTGAGATTGATTGTCATAGATTATTGGAGTTCCATTCAGCGTTTTCTGTATAGTATTCAATATGAATACATCATGACTTATTTATGCATTCTATTGCAGATGGAATTTTGAGTAGATTTTTCATTATTAGGAGTGGATTCTCTGCCCAATTAATGCAATTGTTTTTTGGTGAACATATGTATCAAATTGTTCTGTTTTCCTCGTAAAATATGCTTCAATTATTAATTATCAAATATATTTCCATTCAGCTTGGATCATGCATCCAATATGATAAGAGGATTTTGTTTTGTATCTTAATTCTGAGCTCCATAGCACCGGCAATCCTTTTTAGTTCCCACTGTCTGCAAACATTTAAATAATTTTTTCATTCTGTCAAATCATTTTGGAACATTAAGTATTTTTAAGTCCAGTATGAAATAGTATATTAGCCTGTTCATCTGCCCTAGGAAGAATGTGGGAAGTACTAAAATTTGTTATTGTTGCCAGTTGACTTGAGATTTTTTTTTTTTAACAACCCTTTCCCAACATTTAGTTCTCACTCTCTCCATGCCATTTCTACCACATATTCATGTTATTCTTAAGCTAACCCAGATTTTTTATTTTAGGACAAAAGTAGTTATCACATATTATCATAAATTTATATAATGCAATAGCCCTCCTGGGTAAATTTAATAATAAAATGCTGTGTGAGGAACTCTCTAAATAGGTAACTCACCATTTTCAGATACTATTTCAGATGCCATGATCCAAGTTAAGTAGATCCTGACTTGAAGAAGAAACTCCCCAGAAGCCTCAAATCCATGAAGTTAGCATGTATGTTGCATTTATAATGGTACTGGAATTAGTTCATTTAGCAGTAGTTTTAATAAAACCTCTTACTTACTTGAGAATGATTTCTTATGATAAATGACATAAAATGTGAAGAATTCCTGTAACTCTCTTTGTTAGTGCTGGATGGGACCAATGACCAATGGGACATGTAGGAAAACAGATTTTAGCAATTAGCCTGTGTATTTCTTATGCCCAGAAGGCTAACTCCTTGCCTGAATATCAGGCCCCTCTCTGCCATCTTCTCTTTCTAAACCTTTGTTTGAGTGGGAAAGTTAACACAAAAACTAAGACTTCACTCTTGGAAAAGAGGTCTTCCTATCTTTTTTAACTACTGTCTTTTCTTATACGAACCATAATTGGATCAAGCCTCTCCCATAGACAAATATGTTGCTAGGCTATCTGATGGAAAACAATGACTAGATTTTGTATTCTATGAGATGGATAAATTGATAGTATAAAAGAGTCAAGTCAAACATTAAGAAGTCTATGAAACCTTTGATTTGCTTATGGCTAATTTGATAAGGTCATAAAGTCAGACAGGACAAGGGTCTCACCCAGAGTAGCTTTTCATTTTTCTCTTTCCCATGACCATAACTTATCTGTCTTATAATTTTTCCCCGATGAGCTCAGACAGATCCATGAAATCCTTCTCGATATAGCCTACATTTGGCTTCATATAACCAGGAGAAGTAGGTACATGCAATGAAAATTCTTCACCATTCTTAATCTAGAAACTCTAAACCTAAGTAATAAAATAGTCTTGGCACTCTAAATGATTCAGTGTAGATATAAGTTAATAAGTGCATTCTCTTTTATTGATGTTTTTAGATCTATCTGGGAATGGGAGATAAGAGAAAACAGTGGTAAAAGACTGGGGCTGCTGAAAACAAGAGAGAGAAAGCTAGGGAGGAATTATGAGCATCTGGCCACCTGTGAGAGGTTATTGCATCTGCATTCTAAACAGCAGCTGAGTATACATTGGAACAGATAAGATCAGATACCTTGGAAATGCCCTAGGACAGTCTTAGTTGAGACAGAATTATGTATGTATACTGATCTTTAGAAAGAAACAAAGTTAAAATAGTTAAATTGATTTAGTTGATGGAATGTAAAGATTATTTTTTCCTCTTTAACACCTATCATTGTTGCCATATTTCAAAAATATAAGTGAAACAAATTTAACTGGGTATAATTTTTTTTGGTATGGCAGTGTTAGGGATTGAGCTCAGTAGCAAGCCCTCAACTCCTGAGCTACATTCCTTTTTATTTAGGATTGAGTCTAAGTTGCCCAGGCTGGTTTCAAATATGCAATCTTCCTGTTTCAGCCTCCTGAGTAGTTTGGGATTATAGAATGAGCCATCACACCCAGCTCAATTTTTAAGTAAAATAACATTTTCAAGAGAGAAGTAGGCCAGTTCAGTGAATAAAGGTGAAAAAATAAAACAATGGAGAAAGAAGGTTTTTTTTTTTTTGAAGAATTGTCTTAAAGCAATGGCTGTCCAAACAATGAGGCAGAGCATCATCTCTTACTCACTAAATGTGGGCTATGCCTAGTTATTTCCTTCCAAATAGTACAGCATAAGACGGGGAGGATGAGCTGGGTGCAGTGGCGCATGCCTGTAATCCCAGCACTTTGGGAGGCTGAGACAGGAGAATCGTGAGTTCAAAGCCAGCCTCAGCAACAACGAGGTGTTAAGCAACTCAGTGAGATCCTGTCTCTACATAAAACACAAAATAGGGCTGGGGATGTGGCTCAGTAGTCGAGTGTCCCTGAGTTCAATCCCCGGTACAAAAAAGAAGAAGAAGAAGAAGAAGAGAATGATAATCACAGTGAAGAAATGATAACACTGCCTCACTCAGGTGATCGAGGTCAACACCAACAGGGATAAGTCATATTGACAGTACATTTCCTACATAGGATGTGAGATTGGCATATAACCCCTGTGTTATCTTCCCCAATACCTGTGACCCAGTTCTAATCACAGGAAAATCATCAGGCACATTCCAACTGAGGAACATACTACAAAATACCCAACTCTCCCAAACTGTCTACTTAAGGTCATCATGAACAAGGAAAGTCTAAGAAAAGGTTACAAAAAGAAAGGAGGACATGAAACAATTGCAAGGACCCATGAATCTTAAATATAATGTAGTATGCTGGCTGGGAACCTGGGTCAGAAAAAGGACATTAGGTAAAAACTACAGGAATCTGAATAAAGTATGGGCTTTAGTTAAAAGTCAATGTATTAATATTGGTTCATTTGTTGTAAAAATGTACCATGCTCTTGTGAGACATTAGTAATAAGGGAAACTGGGTACAGTATGTATGATACCTTTCTGTACTATCTTGACAATTTTTATGTAAATCTAAAATAATTTTAAAATTAAAGTTATACAAAAAAAACAATAGTTCCCTTGTTGGTGACAAAAATCACCATATTTGGGGACTAATATCTTGAAGGCCTGAACAACTGGAACTTCACCTTAACACAGGATATGTGTGCTTTCTTCTCAGGAAGTCTTAAAGATAAACTATTTTTCCCTAGGAATTGTTTAGGTCTGCTGCTGTCTTAAGATGGGCAGGTTGGAATCAAAGAGATTAGATTCCCTTGGTGCTAATGTGTTATGATTCTATAATTTACTTAATAAAATTGGATTTCAATTACCTACAAGTAAATATAATTTCCATTCTTATTAATGTTCTCACAGAAGCCTTATTTCTTTCAGACTTAGGTTTATTCATGAGTTCATGTGATAACAGTATCAAAGACTTTATTCCACTCCCCCTCAAAAACCCCACTTCACTCTCATCTAGGTTGCCAGATGTTTGTTTTCCTCCGACAATGCAAGGGAGGCAGTCTTGTTTAGCATGAGTGGCTTTCCAGATAATTCTATAATGACTACTCCTTAGCACTTAGTTATCTTTCAGGTGCTGGAAAATTCGTATTAATGCTTATACTAAGTTCTCCTGATCCCTATCACCTCCAAAATGTACAGGAACATGGATATGATGGAAGATTCTACTCACTTCCTCTTCTATAAATCTGTTTTCCCCACAATTATAGGAAGTTTGGTGGTTAACTACGTTTTTTCTAGTGTAACATTTTTCTGTTGAAATCACATATCTCTTTTACTGCCACAAAGGAAAAACTGGAACTAGGCTACAATGAACACTAGAGGTGTGTGTACATGTTCTGTTGTTTGTTTTTGCATCTGGGTTTAATAAATTTTTTCCTCCATTGTACACTCTATACTTAATCCTCTCCCACAGCCCATCACTCAACAAGTACGTATGTGTGTACATTTTTAAAACAAAATCATAGTCACTTTGCATCTTCTATGCCTCACTCAAGCAGAAGTCCTCAAAGTCCCTTAAGGAAAGCTGTTCCTGGGAGCAGCAGAAAATCCAAATTTCCTAACTTCTTTAGATGTTGAACACACCTTGAATGCTTTACAAATGAATGTCTGATAATAAAAGCAATAATTTCCACAAGGAGCAGGACCATATAAAGATTTGGCTAACCGCAATAAACTGGAGGTCCCCATAGTCCCCATGTTTTCTCCTATATTTTCTTACTGCTGTTAAATCTCCTTTAGTGACATGGCCAGGCTGTGCTGCAAGGCTGTAAATGAAACCCTTCCTTGCCCTTGAACTTGTTAAGCTCTCCAGCTTCTACTACTCTGTCTGGCAGGCTGCTTCACATCCTAATGACTTTTTGCAAGGAACAGCACCTCCTGATATCTAACACGCAGCCCTGTCATCTGCCATTAGGTGAGCTTACTTCTGCAGCTAATGACTTGAGGTTTCTCTTACTCTTTCTCCTTTGATAACGTTTTCAGCCCACAGTGAGTAAAAAAGGAGAGGATTTGGAGAGGGGAAAGAGAAAAGTGAGGAGGAGAAAAGGGGAGAGAGAGACAGAGCAAGGAGAAAAATCTATGAATATGGGCCAGTACCTAATTATAATTCAAGACATCGGCAATTTAATAAAAACAACTCCTCCAGAATGCAGCCATAAGGAAAGAGTTTCCACAATCTGTTCATCTGCATAATTAGTGATTGAGGACCTGGGAACAGTTGGAACATTGCTGAGGAAGGCCCAGGTCACATTATTGATAACATAAATAACAAAGATACAGATTTCCCCAAACTACAAACATCAGAATGTAACTAACAACAACCTAATAGGAGCACAGAAAACAAACAGAAAGCAGATAAACTCTGGAGCCGGGCAGGCACAAGACTGGAGTCAAGCACATCTTTCTTCCGTCTAAACACCCTGAGGTTCCTCAGAGTCACCTAAAAACAAGAACACAGGAAGTTCTCATTAGCAGTGCTTTCTCCAAGGATGTGCGACCACAGCTGTGAGTACACACGTTCCACAAGGCAGACACATAGTCTTTATGCTTTACACATGGGAATGTAATTCATCTTGGGGAAAAAAAATTTACATTGCTAAACTTCATTATTTAATGGCACAGTGAAAAACTGGCAAGTGAATCCTGGAGACACAATTTTCAGGTTAGAGCTGCTGGATTCTGTATGAAGCACCGATAAGTCTATTTAATATCTTTAAAATTGAGTTAATTACTCATCTCCATTATAAAGTGATGTGCATTCTTATTGCCAATTTGAGGAAGGCTACAAGAATCATGAGAGCAGGAATTCTGTCTGTCTCTGTATGCTCTGTCTTTCTAGCTCTCTACATAGGGCTGAAAAGACTGTACAGTTTACGTATTTGTTGATGGGCTGACTATGTTTGACTAGAGACAAATAAAGCAAATTAAAAGAGGAGGTTAAAAATTACAATTCTAGTAGTCAAATACAGTCATTGGTTTACAAGTCTGGCTCAGGAACTTTTGTGCAAACGGAGATACAATTTTTAAATAATTATTTTCAAACCAAGTATCAGCTATGGAGAGGTTGCAGGTAGACCATCCAAGTTCCCAGAGTTCCAGATCAATCAGGCTGAGGTGTGTGTGTACATAAACTATAAATGCCAGCACATTTGGATACTGTGCCTTAACACAGTGTGAGACCTTCACTGTGTGAACAAAGAACCATATTTGAACCCAAGCAGTATGGGTGACAGCATAAGAGACAAGGAAAGAATGTTTAGTGCACAAACCTCCGTCATGCATGACTGTCCCTAGGGTAAATATGTGAATAGTTTCAACTTTTAACAATAGAAAAGAAAATAGTAATACTTTTTGAAAGTATATGTGGCTTTGTGCTTTCAGGCTCTAAAAACCACACAAATACCTGTGGTTTTGAAATATCCTTAAGACACCAGAGGGGACGATCCTGTCTGACTGGGTGAGTCAGATAAAAGGAAAGCCTGTTCTTTCAGTGGGAAATTAACGTATTCATGTAGAGCTATAATAATTGTATATTCAGTTGTAGGATCAAAGGCCTCTGAAGCCTAAATTTACCATTTTTCAAAAATGGGAAAGCAATCAGGGAATCTTCATTTTTAACTGAGGTAGTATATCATTGATGTATGAAATACATAGATTTCATTAGTTTATTCAACAAGTATTTCTTGAGTTCCTTCTATGTGCCATGCATTCTGCAAACTCTGTAGTTAACAGTAAACAAAATAGACAAAAATTTCCCTGTTTTCACCTGACTCAAGGGCCTATGAGTGAAAACACAGGCAGTTTGTCTCACTAGGTCTTGCATTCCTAAAACAGCTTTTGTATCTGAAACATGACTCTCATGATTTGAAGATCATGTTGTCCCTGAGCAGGTGCCTTCAACTGCCAACCTGTTCAGCATGATTGGCAGACGCCATTGAGTGAACTCTTGCAGGAGGTGAGAAGAGACGCGCAGAAGGCCTACAAAGAACAGGGTGTTCAAAAGCTGAGCCTTTGTATAACCATAGAGAATGGGATAGTTAGATGTCATGAATGCCTACAAATTACACCTGTGATTTTTAAAAGAATTTAAGTTTAATGGATAAAGGTCAGTATACCTTAGAAAACTCTGGCCTGTCTTTGAATCTTTCACTGAGTCATGAAAGACTTAAAGCAGTGGTTCCCAGACTTAGGAATTTCTTAGATGGGAATACCTGAAATAAAACAACAACAAGGAAAAGAGACTATATGGGCGATGCCAACTTCTCATTTTAAATGCATATTTGAAAGTAGGAAAAATACCAAAATAAATTATAATTATTTCTAAGAAAATAGAGTTGGCATTTATCACCAACACACATTAGCTGTTGTACAAGGATAGGCTAAATTATGCTGTAATAAAAAATACCACTCTTTCCCACAGACTCAGAAGCTTTAAACAACATGCTACATGTTTTTCATGGGTAGGAAGAAGTGGCCGTCCCTTGGAGATTGCACCTGACAAAGTGGCCCTCTCAGATGTGATCAACTGCTGTGCCAGTGGGAAAAAGAGAGCTCTGGATGATCTTGAAGCAGCAATGAATGCTCCAGTCCACAAGTAAAATACCTCACTTCTCTCAACTTATCAGCCAGAACTAGTCACACACCCCATCCAACCAAATATGGCAAGAAGGGCAAACTTACCATGTGCCTGCTGAACTAAGAGCATCTGACAGGCAGCAGTGATGAGGGCCAAGATATATTATGACATAATTCTTATTTTCTTATTTCATTAGGGACTAGTGAAAATGTTGATCACTTCCTCACACAGATCTTAGTGTGTGAGAACAACCAATGTTAAAGGAAAGAGGGAGGAAAGGAAGGACACCCATTAACAGTCCAAGTAAAATTTTTTCTGGAAATTAAGAACTTTCTTGTGGATAGGTGCAAATTATCACTAGATGGCAAATAAGGAGACTGCTAGAGTCTGAGAACCCCAGTGCTAAGAGCAGTAATGACAGAAGAGGCACTGACATGCAAAGCCTGCCCCAGTAGCAAAGTCTCTTGCACTTGAACTGAAAGACAATTTGCTTTAGCTGTCAACAATGTCATGCTTTATAACCTGCTCTTAATCCACCCCCTCGAGGATGATTATTTTACCCTTAACTCTGCACACAAGCATCTGAACAGGTCTGAGTCAGCCCAGCAAACTCCAGCAACATCATGTTGACCCTAAGGTTGCATAAGAAATAAAAAAGCTTAGTTTCCTGTGCTGGGTGCTCACTTGGTCACGGTTGTTTTGCTCTGTGTTGTTGCTTTTATCATTGTTAATACATGTGGCAAAACCAACCTTCAAAATTAAGTTAAATCTCTTTGCTCAGCTATTCTATTGAGCTATGAGGCAGGGAAGTCTTATGCTGTTTTATGGAAATTCTGATTTCCAAAGTAATAAACAAATCTCAAAGGAACCAGAAAGGAACTATTGGACCCATGCCACACACTGTGTGGGCTTGAGAAACTGTATTTGATGATGGTGAATTTTCCTTTCAAAAACACCCCAAACAAAGCTTAAGTTCCAGAAATGTTTTCTAGGCCAGACATGTAGTAAATTTTCCTTGGAAGGCTGATGCAAGATGAAGGACAAATGGAACGAAGATGGACTTGGTACCCAAGTGAGGGAATAAGGAATGGGTATAGTAAAGATGGTTGATAAAAAATATATATAAATATATATATATATATATACTGTTCATTGAAAGTGCATATAAAGATGTTTAATATGAAGAATGTAATCTGCTTATAATTTTGTGCAAAGTTAGAAAAATTATGATTGTAATAATTTTTTTTTCTATTTGCCTCAACAAATGTTTTCAGTGAATAGTG